>NW_021024569.1:113758-128099 GCF_004153795.1 Camellia sinensis | reverse complement strand
CTTGTGTCAATACCTTTTAAGATCTGTCAAAAGGGTAGTGCGCTGCCTAAGAAAGCTGGACTTCAGGAAGTTATATCACATAAGCAATTAGCCTCATGGCAAGCATGCTGTCATGGCAAAACTCACACTCATGCAAGATGCTAAAGCATAAACACTCAAAGTGTAATCCAAACCAAAACAAAGAACTAGTTAGTAATCAATACATGATCCTAATTCATGTAAAAATGGCTAATGCAACACAGGCAAAATGCAACTAGAATAGACTCGGCTATCCTAAGAATGGCATGTGAGATGTGACAAATTGATACATGTATTCAAATAGGAATTGAAATACAATGCAGTTAGTATGATGCACCAAGCCCGGTGCATGCAATACAGATGAATGGTGCAAACATGCATAGCATATGGATGCTAATTGGAATATGCCCTAAAACTAACAATCATAAGCGGTTAAGTAAAAGGGAGAAAGAAATGGGGGTTGGAAGACATGCATCACACACACGCACGCTTATTACATAATTACGCCCTCTCGACGGATGGACCGAAAGAATAATACAGATTAACTAATTAACTAACAAACAAGCTAATTAATTATTACACAACACTTAACTAATTTAAACAAATTAATTAATCTACGAAAAACCGTAAAGAGGCCTCGAGAAGAGGGACAAATGCATGCTCGGTTGGCTTCCCCCGAAAATCCGTTGCCATGCTTCATGTTGCCTCTGTTTGCATTGCTCTGTTCCTCTGAAAATTGTGCCAACTTCTCTGACACTTTTGAACCACCTCGTGTACACTATGGGAGGTCATCGACCAAAGATAGGGCCATCGGCCAAGGGAAACTGGTCATCGACCAAAATGTTTGTTGCCGATCGGCATTAAATATGGTCGATCGACCGTCTCTTCCTGTGAAAAGCTCCTGTTGCTGCAGCAGAGGACAAATAGAGCATGTCAATACATTTACAAGACAATATTTGCACGACTACACCCCTTATTATGCTTAAGACTCAAAGGTGTGTAGTTCTCGACACTCGGACCACCATCACGCATTCCAATGCATGATGGCCAAAGGAGCCAAGTGTACAATTCAATATCAAATGAAATGCACAAAACACATATGGGGCCCCAACCTCTATCATGCTTGATCATGAGGCTAGGGAATGCACACATAATACAATGCAACCAAGCATCCAAACAACTCAAGCATGATACAAATCTAATGCAACATGAGCATGCAAGCATACAATATGCAATAGGCATACAACCTAAATATGCAAACATGCATAGCATGAAACAACATGCAAAATGAAACAAGCATGCAACATGGTAAGACAAGCATGCAACAACATGAAAAAATGGACTTAAACCAAAATGGGCTATTCTCAAACATGCCCAAATCAGTGGCCAAAGTCATGAATTGGAAGCATGAAAATGCAAAGCAAATATGCACATGTAAATGGTCTAACACTTAGGCATAGGAGGGCAACTTTCAAGAGCACTTAAAAGAGGATGAACATGGACATGTGACATACATTGTAAGCTCTGAAATCATGTTAGGAAAGGTGCCAAACCAACCAAACAAAACAAGCAAATCATGCAAGAAGGCTCAAGGCTTAAGGCTAGCCAAGGGGTTCAAACCATGGCTATGTGAAACATGTTGCAAATGGCCAACATGAACCAAAATAGGCCTAAAGCATGCCAAAGTAAGCCTAAAACATGCAAGGATTGAGGCCAAAACATGCTAGGAAGATGAGCATAAAACATGAAGCATGCAAAGCTGCAAAAGGGGTGTTACACTACACCTATCAAAACCAAACATGGCATGACTTAAACCAATAAAGTCAGAGTTATGGCATATCAAAATAAGCCCAAAAATCCACTTAGATGGCATCCCAAAGACCTAAGCATGGAGGCATACACAACGACCCATTCATGAGGCATAAAGCATCAACTCTTTAAAGCATTAAAGGAGTGATAAGTGCAAGTATATGAGCATACTATGTGGACTGAAATAACATAACAAATGATGCCAAATCATTGAAATGGTCCAAGTAAAGCATGCTTGTGAGGCCCCTGACTTTTTTTTAAACCTTATTAGGTCCCTAAATTTTAAATTATTATAATAAAGCCCTTAGTTCGTCGATTAATCGCAAATTAAGCCCTAGGACTGAAAACGCATCACGGGCGAATCCATACAAACCCTAATCGATCTTGGAAGCTTAGAAATCACTTCTAACACTCTAATATTAATTACTTAACTCTCAAATTTTAGATTAATCGCTCTAAACCTTAACTTTCAATTTTTACAGTCATCGTTCGGTTATTTACCTTTAAATTCAAAGCAAGATAATACAAACTGAATTATTTTACACTTGGAATAGATACTTTGATTGAACCCAAGCCCTCACATTTTTATTAAATCACAAATTGACCCCAAACAAGTACTATTATATATTTATATATATATATATATATATGCACTTATACCCAAAAATCTTTTTTAATAATGTATTTTACAAATTCCAAGATTTGTACAATATATATATATATATATAACATGTCCATCAATTCACCATCACATGGCTAGCCATCATACCCCCCCTAGAGTATAATCATTGTACTTTAAAATCTCTTGAAATCTTGGAGCAATAATGACTTTGGTACCTATAAAGATTTGCTATATTTTTGTGTGTACTTCTAAGATATTTACATTAGTCCTAGACCTAACTAGATCATAATTAAATACATCATTAAGGTTCTAATCCTCCTCATTTCATTACATTTAATGTGAAGCCCCGGAAAAATGTATTTGAATTATTTCCTTAAAGCCCCTTAGTTTCCTAAATTATTTCGAATCTTGCCAGATAGCATTTTTAATTTTTATCGGAATAGGAATTACACTAGCCAGTTTAGGTTCCCTAACCTAATTTAATTTAATTCTATATAAGTAAGGTTCTAATACATGAGTTTAATTCCAAGCCCTCACTTCTTTATTTAAATTCTAAATTTACCCCAAACTAGTGCTTGTACCTTGTATGTTGGTATACCATCACTCTTGCAATATATATATAGGTATATATACGCCTTGAGGGATGTGCCTAGGACCAAAATTAATTAAAATAACAACCCATCACACTTCCCCAAGACTATGATTAAGATATTCTAGGAAATCCAAACCTAGTGACCTAGACCTAGGTTGCAAATCTCAAAACTAGTTACCTTTCAACTAAAGATCAACTAATTGATGCCAAAACCTATGATTTAGCACCTTAGTTACTCCTATCCCATTTGACACCAACCAAAATCCTAGCTTTCCCATCCATTTTCAACTAAATGGCTTTTATGTCCTTTTACACCAAAATTGCCTATATGTATACCACACCCCCTAGCTTACAAACTCACACAACACACTCACTCACACACACATTTTGGTTAGAAAGAGGGGGGAGAGCAAGGAAGAGAAGTCTAGAGGAGGAGAGGGAAGAAGAAGAGAATTTCTTGTGCAAAGCTAGAAGGTAAGCCACCAACACAACCTTCTCTTCATTTTCTTTTCTAATGCATGTCCTTTTAAAGATTTTAAGTGATGTTTCAGATCTGTTATTATCATGTTCTTATGTTAAAAATACCAAGATTTGAGTATTGTTTCCATCTCTCTTGTATTTTCCTCATTCTGGCACAAACCATCTTCTTTTTGTACAAATCTCTCAACTTTTCAAGGGCACTCTTTCAAAACAAATTTTCTGAGTTAAACATGTGATAGTTAGCATATTTTCCTCACAAAATAAATGAAACTTTCGCATGGTAGAACCCCCTTTTTATAAATTTTCTTGTTTTGGGCATTCCACCTTAAAACCTGTTTTTGCAGTCAACTTTCAAAAATTCCAGAAAAATGTACAAAAATATTCTGAACCTATATTTTATGTCAAAACCTTCCTTAAGGAGTTAGCTTTCAACTAAAATTTTTTTCATCGAAAAACATTAAGCGGTTTGCAGTAAAATCAAGTTTTCGTAACGGTCGACAGATCTGGACAGATTCTGGACAGCACTGGACTATTTTCTAAATAACTTAAAATCTGGAAAAGTAATCCCATTTCCGAAAAATGTTCTAGAAACAAGATCAAATTCTCTACGAACCATAGGAAGACCAAGTCTGGTGGAAGATCTAAAATAGCCCTTTCATTTTAATCTTTATGTGATGCTAAATCTGGAAAATTTGTTATGCATGGATGTTTTATGCCCTTGTATTCATAAAAATGTTTATTAGCTTATGGTCATATCTTGGCATGATATTGTACGTGTTATGTTATGTTCTTTATCTTCTTCACCTTATGGATGCATGCTTGTGTGGACATTTTTATCTGGTTAAGTTGTCTAACCTTGATGTAAAATATCTAACTCAACGGGAAACCAAATTGGGAGGGTATTGGGTTTTCGAGCACTTGAGTCTTGAAAAGATGATAATATGTGATATATGGATTTTTGGGATGCGTTCCCTATTCGAAAGTTAAAGTCTTGTGCGAGTGATTTTCGGAACCCTTGAACGGAGCGGTTATATTCGGACCCTAGGTAGCTTGGTGTAAGGAGGGATTCGGGCAAGGCCCTATTTTTACCATCTCTTTTGAGGCCCTGCGGTTGGCGCTACGTGGTATATAACCGTTGGTAGGCATCCGAGGTTAGTTCTGCAACAAAGCAGCAAAAGAGGGGGCATACTGAATAATCCGCGTCCGATTCTTGTGGTTGGGAGGACGAAATCTCTTTGGGGGATTTCTAGTTTACTAACATCTGACCTAACTCTTTACTTATTTATTTGAATATCATGTTTTACTACTTGATGTTATAATTGTGATTGTGTATTGGAATGGGAAAAAGGGGTGGGGTGTGTGTGTGTGTTTACTGGGCATTCAATGCTCACGGCGTATCATGCCAGGTGACGAAGAGGAACTCATAGCTGGAGACGTCGAACCTGAAACCTTTGAAGACTTTTGGCTATCCTAGAATATTAGAAGATTCCTTTGGATATTTTGTAAGACTCATTTGAAGTTTAAAACTTTCTTTTCGGTATGTAATGTAATGGAACGAACTTTTGTAATAAAGGATATTCATGGCTATTATGTTCTATATATTTATATGCATGAACCTTATCGTTGCTTATGAGACCTTGTGTCAATACCTTTTAAGATCTGTCAAAAGGGTAGTGCGCTGCCTAAGAAAGCTGGACTTAGAAGGGAGGCTATTTTGACTCCTCCGGCGATCTGGGATCTTACTTGGCTATTGACCATAGGACTCATTAGTGACTCTCCCTTGTCTGCAACCAATAGCGTAGAATCGGGGCGTCACAATGCTAGTGACTTGGACACTTAAAGCTAACAAGCTAGATTGCATGGTAGCTATACAAAACAATGCAAGCATGACAAAGACAACACAAATCAGACCTTAAACATGGTAAAACATGAACAAAGTCTTCTCAGAGCTAAGCCAAAAGCATGCTAAAATGACATGTTACAACATGATGCATATTAAGGCAAATGAGGAGATTGCAAGACAAGTATATGGAGCATGTAAGAGGCCATTAAACCAGCTTGAAACAGAGGTATATCATGGAAAAATAAGACCAAATACTTACTGAAATGGAGCTAAAACAAGCTAAGCAAACATGCTACCAACATAAGCCATTTATGCAAGCATACTAGACAACAAGGAGAGGGGATGACCCTCTCCTATTCAGGACTCCAAAACCACATTCCCACCACTAAAAATCCTCTGGATTTCAGTGGTAGAAAGGTCATGCAAAGCTAAGAACCAGGGCCCAAAGGAATAGCCTAAAACAAGGCCTAACAAGGCCTTGGAGGGGGTAAACAACCCCAAACCAAAAGGTGACCTTAACCAAAGGTTTAAAGCACCAAAAAATAGAACTTTTATCAGTTAAGAACTAGGCTTAAAACAATAAGCAAGAAGTTTTAAAAGCTTAAGAAAGAATGGGGTATTAAAAGCAAGAATGCTCACCCTTGAAGAACCTCTTCAAGAACACCACTCCAGCAACTTTCTCTGGTCAAAATCACCTCAAGAACCCTAACACCAACTACTTAGGACCTCAGCCACCAAGGATGGTGTCTTCCTAGGTGTTTGTGTGCAATAGTGAGAAGAAAACACCCTTTAGAGCAAAAAACACACACAAAGATGCAAAGAGAGGGAAATATAGTGATAGATAGATACAACTTCTCTAACCCTAAATTTCAGAACCCTGGAGAAGGGAGGAGGGCCTCCCCTCTTATAGAATTCCAAATTCTAAAGCTTCCTAAGCAAGCTAATCAAGGGGCAAATCCCTCCATACACGTGTATGGAGGGGAGGAATTGTGGATGCCAGCTGTGACAGCTGGCATAAAATATCTGCATAAAGCAGATGAACAAAGTTCGGCTAGAAAACATGGCCGATCGACCAACACAAAGGCCGATCGACCAAAATGAGTGCCAATCGGCTAACACTTTTGGCCAATGGCAAGAAAACAAGGCCGTTGGCTTCATGCCTTGGCCGATGGGTCGAGGGGATGGCCAACAAGCCACCCTCTTCCCTAAGAAGCAAAAACACAAGTCCTTGGTCCACAACCAAGCACAAAACAGACAAGTTGAGAGATCTTAAGGCAAGGCGCGCGGCCGAGAACTCAAAACGAATACGAGCATGGATGATCATCGAGTGTTCAAACGATGACGTCCGCATCTTGAGGACGGTCAAAAATAGGGTGTCTACACAAGGCGATGGATTTTCGTGAGAAAGCCAACCGAGCAAGCCTATTTCCCTCGCCCGCGAGACCACTTTATTGGTTTATTAGCTAGTTGTAGCTAGTTAATCCAAGTGTTGTAATTAATTAGTTTAATCTGTTTTGTAATATTTTAGTTAGCTTAGCATAGCTAGTAATTTAATTGTGTTGTAATAATTGATTAGCTAGAATAGTTAATTAGCTGTTTTGTAATAATTAGCTTAGCTTAGTGTAGCTTAGCTTTATTCATTCAGAGCCTCCTTCATGAGGGCGCAATGTTGCAATAAGTGTGTGTGCGTGTATGTATGTCCTCCAATCCCACATCTTTCTCCCTTTTATTTAACAGTTTTCGATGGTTAGATTAGGGACATGTTTCAATTAGCATACCTTATGCTCGCATGCGTGCATCATTCGTTTGTCTTGCATGCACCGAGGCTCGGCGCATCATTCAAACTGCATCGTATTTCAATACCTATTTGAATACGTGTTTCAAAGCATGATATCAAATCGTTGCATTCATATGCCATCTTAGATAGCCAAACCTATTAGATGCATTTTTGCATGTGTTGCATTAGGCATTTTGTATAAGTTAGGTTCATGCATATTTCTAACTACCTTTTCTTTTGGCTTGGAGTACACTGTAAGTTTTATGCTTTAGCATACTTGCATGAGTGTGAGTGATTCCATGATCGCATGCTTGCTATGAGGCTATGTGCTTAAATGCTAAACTGCATGATTGCCTGTGGATGAAGGCTTTGATTGCTTGAATTGGAACAATTCGATGATTGTGAGTTTTAAAACCCACTTTGAGAAGTGCAAAATCATGTTTTAAGTCCACTTGAGGTGGAAAATCCACGCTTTCACCCACTTGAGGGTGGTAACTTCAAACCATTTTCAAAAACAAACATGAGTTGATTTGTTCCAATTATTGCGATTTAGTTTATACTTGCTTGTGTGCGTCACATAGTAAAGTTAGCTAATAATTAGAATAAGAATACATGAGGTTTATAAAAACAACATATCATGATTAGTAGAGGCCGATCTTTGATCAGGCGAGCGGGAATGCTCATTTCAGGACCTTCCCCTCTCGTACCCAAGTTCCCGAGCCGAGGCAACTTTGGCGATGACGGACACGTGGCCTTTGGCACAGGGTTTCCTAAATTTTCCAAAAACAAAATATTTAGGTGGTGACTCTGTAATCTGGAAAAGTAGTCTAGTTTTGGCATTATTTGATTCAAAATCTAATTTTCCAAAATGATTTGCTGGATTGGACTCTTTGGTGTTTATCAATTTCACATTGCACATTGTGAGATTAGATTCAGAACCCTGATAGGAGTCTGAACTATAGGACCTATTCGAGCTCTCTGAAAAGGGGGTGCGAAGAAAGTCAAGTCTACAATTATCGGTTGCCAAGTTGGTATCTGTTTTGGGGCAGAATTCAGTAGAGAGCACAGTCATTCAGTTGTGATCATATCCGTTGTAGTGAAATTGGGCTGAGATGCCGTCTGTTTTCTCTTTTGCAAGCTAGTCCTGGAATCATAGCTGCGGAAGGCTCCAATATCCCTTGGGTACATTGGACTTGTGTTGATAGAATTTTTCAAGTTGGAGATTTAGTTCAAAGAGCAACTAGTGTTTCCTTCACCTGTGGCAGGGCAAAGAAAGGCCAGTCAGTGCTCACTGATTCAACTGATCCGATAGTCACCAGTCACCAGTCACATCACCTTTATTCAAACTCAACAGACCGTGATGACACAGAATCTGGAAGAAGTTGTGGCCATGATAGCAGCATTAAACTAGAGAATCGCCATACAGGATGAGACCATGCTGAAATGCAACGCCCATCTGGGGCACCTACCACACATCTAGTCTCGGGACCCCAGTCAAACTTTGACCCACTTCCACCAACTGAAGATTCATACGGTCCGGATCCCCAAGAAAGGTTGGCTCAAGCTTGAGTTTTCAGACCCCTGGTGCAGCCTAATGAGAGGCTTTATCACCTTGATATTAATGAGCTCGACCCGAACTCATTAAAAATTTCTAACCTTGAGAAGCAATTCAAAAAGGCACAGGGCCTTAACTCTATTCCCGACATTGAGGATGGGTACACCGAGGCTACCATACAACTCCCAAAAAGATTCAAAATGCCACATATTGACCGTTTCAACAGGTTTGGAGATCCTATGGTACATATTCGGCTTTTCTTGGACGTCTTGAAATCGATGGGTCTGACTAAGCCGCAGAAACTCTCTCTATATGGAAGAACCCTGTCGGGCATAGTAGCCACTTGGTATGCCAAGTTGGAGGATACGGTGAAGCTGAACTGGGAAGAGTTGGTTGAGGCCTTTGTCAATCAGTACTCTTACAATACCCAAATTGAAATGACCACTCTATAGCTTGAAGCAATCCACCAGAACCACACAGAGACTTTTGTGAAATTTGTTGCAAGGTGGAGAGCAAAGGCAGCACAGATGACAGATCGGCCTTCTGAGAGGGACCAAGTGCGGATAGTGGTGCAGAACCTTAAGCATGATATGTTGCAAAAGTTAATAGTCGCTCCACTATTCACTTTCAAAAGTTTGCATGAATTGTGGGTTCAGATTGAGAGTGCGTTCAACAGAGGGATTATTCCCAGAACAAGTGAACCGATAAAGAGGGTGATTTTCGAGAGTACCAAGGCTGGCGGTAGCACTATTCCCAAACCCACTGAAATCAATACAGTCGCCACAACTGACCCTTTTGCCAAACCAAGCCTACAAACAGCCGACCTAACCCGACCTCAGGGCAGAACATTCACCTCCCTCTATATGAGCTTAGCCAGCGCACTAAAAGTCTTGATAGAAAGAGGGTATCTCAAACCCCTCGATTACTAACCTCTGCATGGCCCACTCCCTGCCAAACATAACCCCACTAAGTACTGTGTGTACCATCAACAGCGCGGTCATGGCGCCGATCATTTCTACCACCTTCGTCATGAGGTCCAGAATCTCATCGACAACCCGACGATAGCTCCACCAAAAGGACCTCGGGCTAGTACTGACCCGTCACATCCACTTCTCAATCTAATCCATATATTTCCATCCACCTACAACCCCAGCATATGTATCACCCCAGCCCATTTACCCAAGCCTGAAGTGTTTATCCCAGAAAGCACGGACTTGTGCATGATGGATGCACCCAATCCGGTTCAGGTATGCCAAGGACGCAAAATGAATGAACCCACTACTTCTAAGCTGATGAGCATGATTGTAGATCTTTAGAGAACAGTGGCAGATTTAGCTTTTGGGATATTGGCTCTGTCGTTGACCACAACACATGCTAGAAATTTCAAACCAAAAGGCTCCCCAATCTTGGGGCGAGTTGTAGTTGAAATTGGCCAACCTGAAGCCATCCCAGGTCTAGGCAATGACATGTCGACAACAACTGGGCTTCGCTCTGATATAGCGACCCAATCCCTTGGCAAAGTGGAGGCAAATGGCTAGAACAAGTTAGGGGCATGCATTGGTCCCTATGAACATCTTCAGTGGGCTATTGACGCTTTGAAAGCTGAAGGGTTGAACAAACAGCAAGTGCTTGCAGTTGTTGCAAAGACTGTGGATGACACTTTTGCCACTCAGGTTCAGGGCATTTCGAATCAAGGGGCAGGCTAGGAAAATGGATGTCGTGCCAGAAACTTTCCTTTCAGCTCCAAACCTACACTCGAAAGAGATCAACAAACCCAGTCAGCACCTGCCAACCCCTTTGCTAGTGCATCCAACACTCCACAAACCTCGAAGCACCAGCCCCGAGGCCAAAGGGTCTGCACCCCGCTTTACATTTCCTTATCCAAAGCCATGGGCGTGTTGATCAAAAAGGGCCATCTCAAACCCTTTGAGCCTCGGCCTCTTCTGGATCCCCTTCTAGCTAAGCATAATCTGGCCAAGTACTATGCCTTCCATCAACAAACCGGCCATGACACTGACCTTTATTTTCTTCTTCGCCATGAAATACAAGATCTGATTGATAAAGAGGTCATTGTCGCACCAGGTTCTGCAAAGTCTATTGGCACTGGATCAGTGAGCTTGCGGTATAATGTGATCATTTGATCGGGGGATGAACCACCTGCTGATAGCGCTCAATTTACTCTAGATTTGGGGATGACATGCACTATTTTGAGCAATTTGCAAATGTTGCTTATTTTACTTTCTGACTTGGGTATTGGGTCAGTGTTGTTGCATTGTATTGAGTTAGTCTTTTTGTACTGAGTCAGTCGAGTCTGTCTTGTTGTATCGAGTCTGTCCTGTTGTGTTAGAGTTGGGTGATTCCAGGTGTGTTAACTCGGGCATTACTTTCTTGTGTTTTTTTTGTTTTTTGCACTCTTTCTTTTGAGTCTGTTTCCGCCATAGAGCCAGTTGTGCCAGCAAATTTGAATAGAACGACAGTGCTTTTCACCTACTTTTCTGCGCCTTGAAATCATTGCATTGACCTAAGTTTTTCAAAACTTTTCTAACACTGCGATGAAAACAAAGAGGAAGGAATTCCTCGGGATTTGCAAAATTTGATTGATTGAGAGAAAGAGAGGCATGCTAAGCCCTTAATGAATGAGATCATGTTGGTTAATGTGAGTACTGAGAAGGATCCAGCCTTGATCCCGATTGGTTCTACATTGTCTTCAACGCGAGCGACTAGTCGCTTTTATAAAAAATTTCAAAAAATGTTTTGCGTGGTCCTGCGAAGACATGAATGGAATTGTTCTTGAGATTGTGCAGCATAAGATCATTCTCAGCCTCGAGACTTGACTCCCTTTGCTTTCAAACCTTGAACCTTGACTCAAAATGTTCAAACGATCAATCACAACACAAGGCTTGTATGGCCGGATCAGAATCAACCCTTACAGTAAGGGCAATAAGTTCAGATGTCGTCAAAGGAAGCTTGCAAAGCTGGAACATAAGTAGTCCTTGAACTAGGGGCAAAAATGTCAGATGTGCTCAAGGATTCAAAAGATGGGTCATTCCGCAAACCAACGAAGACTGGCAAGAAAGCCAAATCTGAGAAACGGAGAGAAGAAAGTTTTGTTGGAGGACAATCAAGCTCCTATCCACAACACTAGGGGCAAATTCAAACCCGATTGGATGGACTCCTACATCATCAGCGAACAGCAGGCATTCCCCTGGATTCAGATGGCTTAGAGATCCTATGACCAATCAACATGGACAAAGTTAAACTTTTCTATCCTTGAGAGGCTCGCTGGGCCGAAAACCTAGAAGGGCCACCTAGGCAAAAGTTAGACCAACAAAAAGAAAAGAAAAGAACAAAAGAAAAGAAAATAAAGAAGAAATGAAAAGAAAAGAAAAACAGAGCTCGCGAGGTTGAAAACCCGGAAGGGCAGCCTTGGCAAAAGTTAGAGCGCAAAAGGAGAGTGTCAACACCCGAGTGCACCTCAACCCGGAACTACGTCAGGCCAGATTCCCATGTTTGGGATACATAGGCAACTTCATGCTGAAGTTTGGCCCCAATCATTTTCAGCCTGCTCAGCTCATCCATGTCGATTGGCTTATTCTTGTTCAAACTCGGCTATCTTATCCATACGAAAATTGGCTCAGCTTCATTCAAAATAGGACTGTCCTATTCCGTTAGGAAGATTCAGCTACAAGGCAAATCAAGTTCAGATTTGAGGTTGTGCATCTCAAGAGTTAATTCCATGTTGGTCGAGTAGTGGCCATTTGCAAAAACAGTTTTTGAGAATTTTTAATGAGGTTGACTAATTTTCTCAAAAATTATTCAATTTTTCCAAAACTAGACCGTTTCTTAGATCCGAAAAAGGAAACTTTTTAGTGCTCACAACCTGACTTGCATAATTTCAAATCAGAAAATCGAACAAGCATGTTAATCAAACTCTCATATTGGTCAAAATTGTTTTAGTAGAAAGCCAAAACAAAAAATGGTCAAAATGATGAACCAGGGGCATAGTTGAGTCAAGTTTTCTATCTTTTCCACGTTGTCAACATACTTGCCAAAAAGGGCACTCTACTTGCTAGAAATGGGCGCAACTGAATCTAACAGGAGAGGGTTGAAAGCTTTCTCATCCTCCAAGCAGTGAGGTATCAAGCCAAGTGCGAAGCACGAACTAGAAATGGAGCTGGATATTCGACCCCCTCATCTAGACGGGTTTCATCTCACCCAAATTGGCGTCTAACCCAGAATGGGGATGTAAAAACGTAATGTGTGAGACCAATCAATTGTATACCTGGCCGGTGGGACATGCTGTAACTCATCTCGGTGAAGCTAAGCAAAAGGCATCGTCAACTGATGACAATTGCAGATCTGTTGCACATCTAGTCGCACCACAAACCCTCTGTGGGGCAGCTCACTAGTTGTGAGCGAAAGAAGGAGAATCAAGTAGAATACTAGGGGCAAGAGCCCACAACTTCCTGCCTATCCATCAACCACCTAGCGGAGGGATAAAAAAATAAGAGAGATTGAAGAATAAAGAGATGTGTGCTGAGAGAAAAGTGAGAAACAGGCTTTTAAGAGAAAAAGAGATTGAGTGCCAAAGTGATGTGAGAAACAAAAATAAGAAAGGGTGGGAAACAATACCAAGAGAAGCTGTGGGCTCCTTGCAAACTGGGAGGTCTCCCGTCAGTAGCAAACATTCGAATGTTGTGTTTATTGTTTTTGTTTGTCTCGATTCTTGTTTTGAGTCGTTTCGAGTGTCAATGTTTGTGTTTAGGTTGTTTTACCTTCGTCTTCTCTTCGTTGAGTCGTGGTGTACTGTGGTCAGTCGTAGGCTCATTACCCGATTAAGAACTCATTCTCACTCTCAATTTCAAAAATAAATCGCTTTGTGCTCAGAGTGTTGTGTCATTCTCAACATATGTGCAAAACAGGATTTGTTCTTTCATAAAACTGCAGGATTCAACCCAGGTCATGTGAGAACAGTAGAACCAGGACCTATCTGAAGCTATATAGGTTCCAGACTGCAAAGCAAAAGAAAAGAGGGAAAATTTGGAGCATCTGAGTTTGTTTCAACTTCGGCATATTCTGAGACTGCACTCCAGGTGCCCCTTCTCAGACCTCGCCATTTCTCTGGAGTATGAGTGTATCTCGACCCCAAATGTAAGCCTGCTTCGAGTTAGAATGGCAGTCCAAGCAGCACCCGAGGGTTTCACATGCAGATGTTATCTCTCGCCAATATAAATAGGGTGTCCCCTTTTGAGCTGAGCGTATTGCCAAGTCCTCCGAGAGATAAATCGGAGGCACCATAGTACATGTTTGATGCCCTTCCATTGCATAGAATGTGCACTTTCATATACACTTCTGTTACATGCGTGCCGCGCATCGTTATGATTCATGCATAGAATATGCTTGCTTTTGATTCTGCATAGAATTTGCTTTCAATATTGCATAGAATATGCTCCTGTTTCTTGCATAGAAAATGCTCGTATCTTTTGCATAGAAAATGCACTCTTCCATACTTGCATAGAAAATGCACCTCATTTGCATAGAACATGCATTCACTCGCACTATCTTGTGCACTTACACTTTGTATCTCACTAGCACTGTCTTGTGCATCTTGTGGTTGTATCTCAAGAGCTCGCAAGGTTGAAAAC
>NW_021024569.1:72017-86814 GCF_004153795.1 Camellia sinensis | reverse complement strand
CAATCATCTTGAAAGAAGATCTGAAAGTAGTTCAAGTTACGGGATCAAAGCCAGGGATTGGCATTCTAGACCAATCTCACACAGGACAGAAGGTGGCCATCTTTATCGAAGGCCTGAATTGGGCCCAAAACAGGAAGTCAAGGCCAAGCAGTGGCCTTCATAGCCAGTTTCGAAGATGGATTCGAAGGACGAAAGTGACAGTTCAACAACTGGGCCAGTGGGTTCATGGGTACCTGGAGTCCCAGATTGGTTTGTCATGTAGAACAAACCCAGGGAGATGTCTACCCAAAGGAATGTCGTTGGAAACCAAGGTAGGATGGTTAAACCTCTTTTGGTGGTTCCAAACAATTGGGTGTTACTTAAGCACCCAAAAACAAAAGAACCAAATATGGTCCCGGTAATTTTTAGGTCTCAAAGAAGGAAGATCCAACGAAGATACACTCAGTACCAGAAGGACCTGAAAGAAGGTGGAAAAAGCTCTTCATTGGTCCAGCCAAAAAGTCAAGCAGAAAAAGAAGAAAATTCAAAGTCAAATCATGATCCAAAGTCGACTCTTCAAGACAAAAAGAGTTGCAGCAAAGAACAATTGGCCAAAGTTCACTCTAAGCTAAAAGCCAAAGAAAGGTCCAGTTTGGCAAGATTGGAAAAGGCTCTGATGGAAAGTGATAGTGAGATAGAGGAAGAAGTCGGCCTAGGCCAAAGGAAGGAAGTGGTTGAAGAAGAGATGTTTAAAGCCTTCATGGCTGAACAGACATTTTTGGTTGAAAAACCAGCAGAAACAGACCATTCGAAGAAAGCTATTGGTACTGATGTACCAGAATGCAGCATGGAAGATGCTTCTGAAGTAGTTGAACAAGTCGGCCAGGAAAGAAAGCAGGTACAACCAGTCGTCCAATTTGGCTCATTTCCTCCATTGTCAGTGAATATGGTGCTCATATTACCACAGGAGTTTCAAGCTAAAGATGACAACCAAGGTCAGGAGCTTGACCCAATCCCAGTTTCTAGTGAAGACTCACAAGTGAGTATGGTACAAGACGAATCCGAAGTGGCCACACCAACGGAAACTGAAGGTGAGAGTGAGGAAGAGATCAGTATTAACCTCTCATATCCTTTCGAATATCTTATAACGTCCATGACACAGCATGTCAAGCCTTTGTATATCAAGGCCTTCTTTGACGGAGTACAGATGAATCGGCTATTGGTGGATAATGGGGCAGCAGTAATGTAACGATCCCATCACGTATAATGATTAGTACTTGATTAATTACGAGGATTTGAAATTTAATTGCCGAGTATTATAATTTAATTTGGAATTTATGAGGATTGTGGGATCTGACTCGTATATGATTCTATTAAAGAGTTATTTTGGAATTAGAAATTAAAGGTCCAAATGGCTTAAGGAAGTGAAGTTAAAAAGTTGAATCAATCTAATTTTAATTATGGGCCCATTTGGGAGTTCAATTAGATATTCGATTTAGCTTAGTGAAATTGAGATTCGGTTAATTAGGTCCTAATTGGAGTTGATTAAGTCATGAGGATTGAGGATTGTGGTTATTATAAATTAAATTTAGTTATGATGTGCCCAATTTAAATATGTAATTTATTGATGAAAATTTGAGTCTGATCAGAAATTGAAGGCCTAGATGATTTGGGGGATCAAAATTGATAATGATAATAAATTTAATTTAATATTTGGAGCCTTTTGGGAGTCTGACTAAAAATCTGATTCGGATTGATAAAATTAAATATATTTAATTGGGCTCTAATGGAAGTCAATTGGACTAATTAAAATTATGTGGGATTTGAGATCAGTTATAATTAACAAATTTTGTGTTAATTAAATTTATTAAGATTAAGTGATGCTTAATTAAATTATTCCTCGACACAAATTGAATTATGGACTAAATTAGTATTGGGGGTGTAATGGGTGTGGGTGTATTGAGAAATCTGTGTATGTGTGTGTATGTGATGTATTGGAAATCAGGTGTGTGTGGGTGTGCACGTGTCATGTTCTTGGGCAAGAAGTGAGGTGTGTGTGTGAGTGTATAATCTGGTGGGTTCAAACTTGTACTCAACCATGAGTAGGAAACACAAAATAAGGGTGAAAGAAAAGGAAAATGAATGCATTCATGTGTTTGTGCTGGACAAAACGGAGAGGTAGAGAGAGAGAGAAAGGGAGACCAACTCTACGTGCTGAAAGGGTGAAGGAAAGCAAGGGGAAGCTTGGAAAAGTAGAAAGTTGAAGAGAGACTCAAGGGATTGTGAAGAAACTCATCAATTGAAGGTTTTGGGCAAGAAATTAAAGCTCAAATCTTGTAGATAATTTATCTAGAGGTTGAAATTAAGAGGTAATTAGATTCAATTTCATACAATGGAAAATAAATTAACAAGAAGATGAAGAAAATTGGAATTATGTTTATAGATTATGGAGATAAATTGGAAATTAATTAGTTAGAGTTTGATTTCTATTATTCTTCACAAATTGAAAGTCATCCTTGCATGCATGTTGGAATTTCAAGGTTTTAGATTTAATTCATGTGTAAAAGATTGATAAGTTTAAATTTGGGTTAGATATGAAGGAAATTAATAAAAATCTAATTCTTGCAATTGAAGAATGAAATTGTGATTTGATTTTGAATATAGAAAATTAGTTAGTTTTAATCCTGATTTCATACCTGCAAATACTTTTCTTAAGAGTCATATAACTTCAATTTCATGTAAATTAAAAGGAATTAGTAAAAGGGTGATGAAATTGAACTAGATTCAAAATTATAGAAGTTAATTTGAAATGGGTTACATGCATGTGGATTATTATGGAAAATAAACTAGAAATTAATTATTTTGAGTTAATTTTTGTAATCTTGCATGAGATTAAGTTCCATTGTTACATGCATGAGAGAATTCTATGAGTATTTGAATTTATATTTACATGCATCATTGATTTTGAAGAAATTGAGCCATTTAAGTTCATATTTTGAAAAGAAAAAGGAAATATTTTATGAACATCAAGTTTATGGAAAATTTAGAATTAATCCTAATGTTAGATAAAGTTTTGATTTTATAATTAGATTTTTAATCCATGCATGTAATGTAATTTAAGATTTTATTTAAATCAAACATATTTTGGAATATCTATGGTTCTGAATTAAGTTGAAGTTACAAATTAAGTTAAATTTAAGATTATGGAGATTAATTTAGAAATTAATCACTTTGGGTTTGGAATTTGACTTGATGTGGAGGAAATGAGTTAAAACTAAAATTGGGCAATTTGAGCAAGATTTTGAATAAATAATTTCTAATTGAGAGTGTTTACTAAATTATACATTGGCCCTCTATATTTGTGTACCAAAAATACATGTTTTGAGACTTTGAATATCGAATCTGAACTTCAATTACAATTCTGAAAATTCCAAAATTTACACTGTCAGCTTCTGTTCTGTTACCCGGATCCGAAGGTTCCTTTATGGAACTGGTTATTCGTAACCTCACGTATATATGTTCTGTTCTATTCTGTTAATGTTAATGGATGTATCACGTATGCTTAAGCATGACTTATGATTTCTGTATATGATCTGGACAAATTATGAGTTTGATACGAAACTGAATTTTGAATTCTGAATCTGTGCGGACTCATTCATTAAAACCCTTTAATTTGTTATTATTCATTGGGCTCTAGCTCACTATATTATTTATGTATGTAGGTGATCAAGTGCGTGACCAGGCTTAGAGGTATCTGCCTAGAATCTATTTTTGTCAGCCAACCTATGTGCCTCCCGTGGAGGTTCCGGATATGTCAAGTGATTATTGCTATGCAATTTAAAATTTAAGTTTTGTTTTCGTGTTTGGTTGAACAAGTCTTGTGTATTTTGTAAATAGGGCTAAACCCCTTTTTGTCTAAATTTGTATATGTTTGACGACTTAAAGATAATGTGTATATGTATATAAAAAGATTAAAATTTTTCTGTCTCATATAAGTCTGCAAAGCTCAATGGACGTTGTATATTATTATTTGCTTCCACTAGCCCCTAGTATTATGTTAATTTGTCTTAGAGGCCTTCGGTAATCCCAGGATTACTGGCCGATTATGATGCTAAACCTGTAGGGGCGGGTTTGGGTCGTGACAGGTAGAGAAACTAATCGCGTCTTTTTGCTCGGTCTTTCCCCTTTTGATTGCGGGCTGGACTGACAAAACTTCCCGCATGTGTTCAACCTTTTTGATCATTCCTCGGAGCTCGCATACGCGCGCCGGCTCCACTATACCGTGGATCACATTAACCACTTCTTGAGGGGGCGCTGCCAAGTCATCCAGTCCATATGGATCAACCTGGGCGGGATGTGCGGCCGTAACACCCCCATCAATGTAAAGATCCAAGTGTCCGGCTGCGACTAACTCCTCTAAGTGTTGCTTCAGAGGCAAACAGTCATTGGTCCGGTGTCCTCGCTCCTGGTGATATGTACAACGGTACCTCGGATTGAAGCCCTTTTGCGCATCGCCTAACTTAGCAGGAAACCGGACGTAATTGTCGTCACGAATTTCACTAAGTATGTGAAGATTGGAATTTTGAAGATCATGGTGATGCCCATCCGAGCTTTCAATCTTCTGTTCGTATCAGCTACTTCATTTCAACGGCCCCTTCCCCGGTTTCAATGATTTGACCCACGGTCAGATTCCTCGGCGCGATCATTTGGACAGTTAGACTCCTGTCCGACCGCGTGTACCTTGCCAGCTGACCTCTTGTCTGTTACCACCGGAGTTGTCTTCGCGGTGGATGCCGCGCATCATCCTCTACCCGAATGTGCTCATTGATGTGATGCATTAATTGGCCCATGGATGTCGGCTGGTTCATGGTAAGTAAGTCCCGCAACCTATGTCCGACCGGGAGACCGCGCTTATATTAGGTGATTGCCAGGTTGATCGGACAATCTAAATTCTCATTGAAAGTTTCTCGGTATCTGGAGTTGTATGCCTTGAGTGTGTCGCTCGACTCCACTTTGATACTGAGAAGGTGGTCCACCTCCTTCGGCGTTTTAATGTTGGTCTTGAAATGAGTTATAAAGGCTTCCGCCGACTGCTGCAACCTTTCGATACTTCCCTCCGACAGCCTCTCAAACCATTTCAAGCCCAGCTCGCCCAAACTTGACGGGAAGATAAGGTACATAAGAGCGCCATTGCGCCTATGTCCGGCCATGACCTGCCGGAAGTGGCTTACATGCATATATGGATCGGTCTTTCCATCGTAGAGCGTAAACTTGGGCTGGTGAAAGCCCACGGGGAGCGGCGTGGTTTCTATCTCAAGGGAGAAAGGGGTGGCGTTCAGCCTCGCCAAATCTGTGTCTAAAGGCAGAGGCACGACTGGGCGGGGTGGTGGCATTATGACCTGTTCACTGGCGCGGCCCCTGTAAGATAGCCGCTGGAGCGCCAGCATCTTTTGAGTCTCCCGCCGACGAGCCCGTTCCTTCAAGATTGCCCGTAAGTCCTCTAAGCGAGCGGAATAGGAATACCTCGACGTCGTCGCCGGACGTGAGGGTTGATAGGTACTATCTTGTGCGCTAAACTTCTCTATTGGCGCGTCGAATTCTCTAACCCTGTAACTTCTGGTGATAGAAAGGGAGGGAGTGTGCTGCTGGCTCTAATTGCCGAAACGGTGTGGTTGGGTGCGCTCACTGTGGTCTCCCACTCCAGCAACACCCTTTCCTTTGACATGCCGTTTGAGATCTTCCATCTTTGCCGCCATTCTCCGGATGATGGCGTCTTGGTCGTTTAACTTGTGCTCCAGACGCCTAGCGTACGATTCTCTTCGTTGCCGGTGTCTGTCTGGGCTCTGAGAGTTACCAAAGCTTCTACCGCGCTTATCCCGCGCGTCTCTTGAATGTCCTCCTGGAGAAGTCTCCAGGCCCGCCATGTTTGGAATGACGGGGAGTCCGTCTCTCTATCTGGCCGACTCCAGGGTAACATCGTCGATGGCCGACAACAGTATCTCATCGTTGTTCGCTATGGAAGGCGATCAGATGAGCTTGAAGGACAAGGTTTTGTCTATCAAACTTCCTACAGACGGCGTCAATTATACAGGGAACAAATATTCTGCAGAGCCCGTACTCCTTTCGTCCAAGCTCCTTATTTATCTGATCGACCTGCGACCACAACGGCAGTGAGCTACCCGGCAGTGTGTGGCGGGAAAACCCCTCCGATGGTCAAGTTAGCACACGCTCAGGGATCTAGAGAGAGAGGAGAGAGTTTTGTGTTTAGGTTGTTCTCACCAGAAGATGTTCCATCCCCAGCATGGAGGGCACAGTCATGCTTATATACTTTCTGCGCTCAAATCTGCTCCCATTAGCCTCTTGACACGTAGAGCTGCTCTCTCATCTGTCAGTGCAAATCCAGCGATCACCACCTAACCAAATCGGCAGACTACATTAGTGGGAGCTCGGCAGCCCGGCGGCATCACCTCGGCCTCACACAACTGTGTTGCATAACAAGTCCGAGTGTTCCACTCGTCGGGCTCCATAACGACTGTGGTCGGTTGCATTCCGGCATAACCGAGCTCAAGACAGGTCGAGATGGTAAACCGAAGCCCTTCCTACCAAGCTAAATACGCGAACCGTGGAATCCCGAATGACAGGGATCATCCTGGCCGAGTAGCTCAAGTAGCTCGGTCCTAACATGGCCCCGGGCCTCAACCGAACAGAACCATCTCCGGACAGGCCCAAGCTATCATGGCCCAAACGCGCTCGGCCCCCAATTTGCCCGGCCTTTACTATGGCCCATTCTAGCTCATAAATCTCCCTCTCATTTATATATATATAAATAAATAATATTGTAATTTAAAGTATTAAAATAAATACAAATGTGAGTGGATGAAAAGATTAACGATATCCGATTAACTTGATTTTTCACATGTATATTCTACTTGATATATTCTAAAATATGAACGATTTGAATTATTGAAATAGGCTTATTTGACTACACAACAGTGACTGTTGTGCACCCTGCACAGCAACCACCCCAAATCTAAAGAAATGACAAGTCGCACTCCATATAAATATCTGAGATAATTATTATTAGTCAACTAATATTATATAAATAAAAAAAATTATATATAATTTTTTATGCATGATGATATGATCTAGAATATTTCCTATATTTACTCAGAATTTTTATTAAATTTGAATAAAAATTTGATCTGATATAATATACTCAAATCATTTTATCAAATTCGGTCAGTCATTCAGCCTAGAGTAAATTTTCACCAAATCTTCCCAAATCCAGTCGTCTACCCAGTTATCCAGTCGGTCATCCGGTTGGTCGTCCACTAATGGCCACCTATAAAATTTGATAAAAGATTAAACACTCTCTTGATTTGATAAATTTTTTAATTTTGCCTTTATTTAATATGAATTTGATAACACGGTTGGAATCCAAAGAGAGGCGTTTTTCATCAAATTCAAATTTGATGAAATATATGAGTAAGGGTTGGAAATGGTCTTATTATTTATCATTCATTTAAAACAAAATACTATTAAAGATGTATTTATTTACAATTATAGTACTATTACTATATCATTCTTGCAAATGTTTCTATCATGACCCAAAAAAAAAAAAAATTAAATTACAATTCAGCTTACTTTGCAAAAAAATAATTGCAAATACATGAAAAATCTTATATTTTTAATTATTAATATTAATAAAATTTATTATTATTATTATTGTAAATACCACTTATTTGACATTTCTATAAGACAACAATGATTTAGACTACTAAAAAATACACCACTAATAGCACTAATGCATTAGAAATGGTAAAAAAAAAAGAAAAAATAAATAAAATAAGACATAGAAAGTGGGCGGGACCCACTGCCACATCATTAGTGCTCCTTCTAGTACTCAATTTTCAATGCTCCCAAGCATTTTTCTTCTACAAAATTTTATCGATAAATTATGTTGAATTATTTTTATTGGATAATCTCTTCGGTAGGATCACAATATTATCAATTAGTGGGAGATAAGACTTATGCAATAATTTCACTTGTGATTTACTTCGCAAAATTAATATTTTTTCATGGTTGAGAAATAAGGATGAATTACAAATATATACTTTGAAGGTTGTTTAAAATATAAATTACTCCATATAATTTAAAAAATTGTAAACATTTCTTATTAGAATTTTTTATTTAACAGAATTAACTAAAAAATAAAATGCTAACCTCTCTCATATACAAGTATAAATTAACATGAATTATTAATTAAAATAAATTTTTGATATCATTAAAATTGTTAATTGACTTGATGATTTATTAATAAATGAGGTTGTTTATTATGAAATTCAAAACTTCAAGGGGTATGATGTAATTTTCAAAACTACATAAGACAAATTGTATTTTAAGTAAACTTTAAGGGTATGTTTGTAATTTATTCAAAAAATCAAAAATAATTTATAAGTATCTAATAATTATTATATAAAAAAAAAGTCTCAAATCAATGATATAGTAAAAATAATAATTTAATTTTCATAAAGTAGGAGTCTCCATTGTATTTGGTACAAGTCTTTTGGTGTAGTAATTATTAAATAATCCTATAACATTTTTTTTAGGTACAACAGAAATAAAATAAAAACTAAGCCCTCTCCCTAGAGAGGCCGATCAAGTCTGCAACAAGATGACTCTGAATTTCCATTGGTGGTTCATTAACCACCAATATGTCTTCAGGTTGCTTCGTTCCAAATTTGGCCAAAGCATCCACACACAAATTCCCCTCTTTATAGATGTGGTGGATGGTGCATTCATATCATCTGAAAATAATTTTTGCATCCTCCAACAGTCCTTTATATGGGAATTTGTCATCTGTGGCGTCCTCCATCAGCTGCACTACTTGATTTGCATCAGTGTCAATGATCACCCCATGCATACCCTTCTGAAGCATCACTATCAGTCCTTTACAGAGAGCCCACAATTCAGCCTCCAAGCTTGTTCCACTGTCCAACCTTCCATAATAGCCACACATATAAGTGCCTCTTTTGTCTCTAAAGACTCCTCCAAAGCCTCCTCCACCTCCTAATTTCCTGCCACCATCAACATTTAACTTGATTTTCCCTGCAGGTGGTAACATCCACTTTATCAGTCTAAAAGCAGACCTAAGAATAGTAATGGACAAATTGAAAGCCAAGTCAATATCTCTAGAATAATCAAGAATAAATTTAACGTTATCCTGGCAATTACATAACTCTTTTTCAAAAATAAAAACATTTCTATTTTTCCAAATTTTCCATAAGTGATAATGAAGATAGATTACCAAGTAGCCTGCTCATTAAAATGTTTTTTTTATTTTTGGAATTAGACAAAAGCCAATCATTCCAAGATATGCTAATCATATTTCTGCACAAGGTTCGACCACATAAGGCCAACCACACTTCTTTGGCTTTGTAGCAATGTCTGAATAGATGATCCATATCTTCCACCCCACAACAACTAGGGCATGTGGGAACAAAGGTTAAAACCCTCTTCAATCTCATTAGGTTAGTTAGCAGCTTCCCACGAATAAAAAGCCATAAAAAACCTCTAAGTTTTTGAAGTAACCTTACTTTCCAGATCCAGCTCTAGTTATCCTCGCAACTATGATGGCCAATGATAAATTCATAGGCAGAAGCAGTTGAGAATCCTCCACATTGAGTGCTATTCCAATTCAAGCTATCTGTGACAGTAGAAGAAAGATGAGGTGTTGCCAAAATGATGGTGGCAATATGAGCAGGCAGGATAGTGGACACAAGTTCCACATTCCAACCTCCATGTTCATTCAAGAAAGCATTCACAGTACCACATCCATCAGTAGATGTATGGTTGGATTGGTGGTCATTAGTCATTAACTCCTCAAAGGATTTATCACCACACCACCAATCCTTCCATATATCTACCAAGTCACCACAACCAACTTTCTATTTCACCTTTTTTTCTAAGAATATGTCTAGTTTGGAGAATGCCTCTCCATATATGGGAAGCAGGCTTCTTCTTAGGCCAATTATAGAAGATGGTGCTATTAAAATACTTGTTTTTCAACACATCAAGCCACAATCCATCCTTATTATTCTATTTTTTAGGAATTATGGATTGCATTTGTTACAAGTTTCTTGTATATAAATTAGGTTTGTTATTAATAAAATATGCTGAATATATTTATACATATTAACTTCTATGAAGATATGGAAGGTTGGTTCCCTTCAATGTGAACCAACAGGAGTGGATCTTTCCCCTTATTTCTTTTGTTTTTATTTTTGTTAATTTTGTTAATAAGAAAGTATGTAACAAGTGGTATTAGTCAATCATGGCAATGGCTACACCATTGGAGATGACAGAGTCTATGCATGAAGATATAGTGAAAATCAAATCACTTGTTTTAGATATGATCAAGATAAACAACCAGTTCAACAAATTTCAAGATGTGATCACCTTACCGGTCAAAGGAGCAAATGAGAAGTTAATCAGGTACAACACAAAATCAAATCTTGAAAAAGTTAATTTTGTAATAGATGAAGATGGGACAATCAACATGGTCAAGAGTTTAATCAATCAACAACATTTTGAAGGGCTACTTGTTTCAAATTTCCATGAGAAAGGTTCTTTAGTGAGTTTCACATCAATATGCAACCTCTGTGTTGGTGCAAGTCTTAATGCCATTTTCAAAGAGCAAGAAGTTAAACTTTTATTTGTAGAGTTTTTGTTACACAATATTTGGGATCCTAGTGGATAATGATGTATTTTTTCAACCTTGAGAGTAAGCTTGAATTTAAGGGGATAGAAATGCTACGTACTTAAATTTCACAAATAAATATTATATATTTATTTAAGTGCAATTGGTCCATAAATCCAATTCTGAATTTTCTTTGTCCAAAAGTCCACACTCAAAAATATTTTGTCCATAAGGACAAACTCTCAAAAAATGACCAAAATATTCACGTGTATATATATATATATATATATATTATTTCCAAACCAAACCATTAACCTAAACAACAGTCTCTCGCGTTCAATAAAAAATATCGTCTCTCTCTCTGTCACGACCCAACCCCGATACTTGGAGCTGGATTCGCAACTAACTAATTTCTAAAGTTACCAAGGATTAATTTTAGATTAAACAAATTAAATAATGCAACGGAATAAAACAAAACGTGTATATGAATATCTAAAGCGTACATTAGAACTTTTATTTATGTAACATGAGTTAGGTAAAAATTACAAAAAAAAAATAATAAAAGAAAAAAAAAATAAAACACGATGTTCATCTTAAGTCTGGATCCTGATTAATGGGGTAAAACAATACCTCCTTAAGTTTCTTCATCTGAAAGGGGTTTAACAACTATAAGCACATAGCAGAATAAAAAATATTATATTAAGAGCATAAGGGTATACAAATCACTATGGATACTTTATTTAGGCTAAACAATAATAGTTTGGTTTAAATAAATCATTTTAAATGACAGAATCACAATGCATAAATCATATAAGTAAAATAATCATAACCACAGTACAGAACAAAATAGAGAGTCAATGGATTCATAACAGACAGAGGGTCACAAAGTGACTAATTAGATGGCTAATGGTTATTTAAGTCTCCCAAGGCATGAGACATCCGTGGTGGTACTTATAAAATAATTGTTCTAAAACACATTTAACAAACAGTTATATCCATAGGTTTCCATTTTTAAACAAACAGGGCTCATAAAATAAATAACATAGTTGAAATATTAATATAATTTATAAAACATGATTTGCACAAAACAATTCATAAAACAATAAAACAATTTATTGTTACTCAAAGTATAATATAACTCACTTTAATATTGATTCCTACTATTTACTTTAATTTCCTCCGATTCCCTTCGAGGTCCACTCTTTACTTACTATTTTGTTTGCTTTTTAATATTGCTTTGCTATTGCCTTAGCTTTTTATATACATGGTCATGGGTGCTTATTCACCTAAGCTAAGAGCATATATGTACCATTTCATAGGCCCTTAGATTCTCTACGTTGCTAGCTTCATCATTTGCCACCATTTGCTCCAAGATGAGCTTAACTCATTGGTAGGCAACTCATATAGCTTAACTTAATTCTACTTTGGCCTACATAATCTACTAATTGCATGGTTATGTTTTGGTAAGACCAATGCCTCTTAATTCAAATTAGATTATATTTAGCACATATAACTATATATTATTTTATTTATTTATTTATTTTTCATATTTTTAATTTTTTTTAATTTTAATTTAATTTTTTTTAATTTGATATTAACATAGTGTTAAAATTAATTAAACATTTGGAGTGTCACACACACACACACACACACACACACACACACACCAGGTACACTTGGCTCTAGCAAATTTGAACTCATCCTCGATGTCCTCCATGAGAGAGAGTTTAGAGATTGAAATAGAGAGATCAACCCATATATATATTGTGGTGGGTAAAAATCAAACCACTTAGGCTGCGGTGGCGACGCGATAGAGATAACGTGGTTCCTGACCTAAGGTGGCTGAAGCAGCCTAGGGACCTTCCGATGCCTAAATCAGTGATAAGATTAGATAAAGGTGCATAATTAAACTAGTGAGGTTTAGATGGAAGTGTTTGTGTACCTCAATTGTGTTGATTGCTTCCCCTTTTATAGCTTGCTCCCACTAGCCGTTATGGGCTGTTTGGGCTCTCCAACACTTCTTACGTCAGCCCCTTTTCCTTAGGGATTATGCCCGACCAAGCGCGGATCTTTAGGAGTTGGTTGAGCCTAAAATATAGGAATGTGGGTTGATTGGGTCTGCACTTCTCTTAGATTCACTTCCTTCTGCCTCTTTTCTGTCCTAAAACTCCCTAGCCTAGTTCGGTCCTGGGCTGACTCTGGCGAGGATGCCCTCTCTGTCAGCCTAGGAATTCTAGTCCTGCCTTACGTTGACTCGCTTTTTTGCCTCCCACATTGCCTCTCAATTTTGGCCTTTTTTTCTTTCTAGGCTGAAAAAGGACCCAGAGTTTTTATTTATAATTGCAAGGGTTTTTTGCTCGTGATCCTAGGGCTTTGTGCCTATCGTTCCAATTTTCAAAAGGCATGATGCCCTTTCGCCTGTCGCACTGCCTCTAATGCAAGACACGTGGCCTCATGCCATAAGTCCCAAACCGTCGCGTTTGTCATACGAAGCGATGGACACGTAAATTTCGAAATGATTTATGGCGCTATAAATTTCTCACCAAAACCCTTCGTTCTTCCATACTTGCTAGTGCCTTCTGACGAAAAGTAAGAGAGAGGATTTCTGCCTTTGTGCTTTTAGTGCGGTGATCTTCCTCTCCAATTTCTCTTTTCTTGCCTGTAAGTCCCCCTCTTTCTCTATAAGTTCTTGATTTTCTTTCTTTTTATGGTCTCGTGGGTAAATATCGCGTCCTCTTAAAATTCCCTTCTTCCTTGGCCGCCTTTTGCAAGCAATTTAGCATTCTAGAGGATGTCCATGTTCGCTTGTAGAAGGATGCTGACAACCTTGAGGGTGGCCCAAACTATACTTGCATGTCCTTTGTTGCTATTATTGAAGGAGGAGTAAGGTTTCCCTTAAACCCACTTTTGAGGGAGTGCATGTGCTCCTGATCTCTTGCCTCCATTCAACTTTCTGCCAACATTTATAGAGTTGTGAATGGGGTTTTTGAGTTGAACCGTGCCAAGGGCACCCAACTTTGTCAGATGGAGATTCTGTCTGTATACGTTCTTATAGCCTACAATACTAAGGTCCCAACTGAGGACCTTAAGTATTACCTGAGGCCAAAAAGTGCCTCAAAGAGACTCATTCTATAGCGATCCAGGTTTTACCCCGACCTTTGTTGTGTTTCGGACTCGGGTTTCGTGGTTGTATGTTGTTGTATATATCATGTTTCCATCCTTCAATTCTTTGTATTTGAGTTTTGGGATGTCTTGAGCGTGTTCAGAACAGGTGGGTTGCTAGTTGGTCTAGAACCTTGTTGCCCAGAATTTTGGTTTTCCGCTCGAGCGGGCCTTCTTGCGCTCGAGCGGGGTTTACAATCTTTTAGTACTTTGTCTGTCTGCAAAAATATTACAGAAGTGTTTTTCACGCTCGAGTGAAGTTTCTTACGCTTGGGCGGGTCTGAGCTCGAGCGGCCCCTATGGCGCTAGAGTGACTGTCTGAAGTCTGTAAAATACTGGACGAGTGTATTCTACGCTCGAGTGGGTATCATTGCACTCGAGCGGGTAGTGCCTTGATGTTGTGTCTTAGCGATCGAGCGGCCTTTGTTGCGCTTGAGCGGGTCAAATTTATGTGCCTGATGCTCGAGCGGACTGTACGTATATCAGATCACGAAAGCGACTTTTTAAATCACTTTTTCTGTCCTTCTCTCTCTAAAACTTTCCAAAACCCTAAGTTGAAAGCTTCTTTCTCTAAAATACTCTCTCTCTCTCTCTCTCTCTCTCTCTACATTTTGACCTAGATCTAATGATCTCTTCACCCTCCATCCGTTGATAAAAAGTTTGAGCTCTTTAAGATCTCCATTTTCATCTGAGTGGAAGTTGGTTTCGCCATCTTTGGAGCTAATCTCTTGCTTGGCTCATCTTCTCTTCTTGAGGTAGGGATTTTCTACACTCTAATATGGTTTTTAGCTTAGTTATTTGTTATTGTGTATAGATGATGAGATTTGGTTGTGGTTTGGACAAATCTAGGATTTGGGTGTGAAATGAAAAGAGGGGTTTTAATGAATATGAGGTAAATGAGTATGAGACTTGAATAAAAGATCATGTTGTGCCAAAATAGTTGATTTTGGTGTTTGG
>NW_021024569.1:37429-66663 GCF_004153795.1 Camellia sinensis | reverse complement strand
GACTACACTTATGTGTTTCTTTGCATTGCATTTGTATTGGTGCGCCTAGGACACCGTGTTTGCCATCTGCTATTCCTGAACGGTTTGCCGGAGGCTTGTCTTGTCAAGGCATGACCATAAGGCTGACCGGTTGTGGGCTCTGCCAGTATGGGAACACAAACCCCGATTTTACCGGGGCACCCTTTTGACCATTCGACTTAGTGCATATTCGGAATCCGTAGTGACCATTCCAAAGCTAGGACAGGTTGCTTACCCGATTATAGGTTGTTTGAAACCGCTGCGTGCGTAGTGAAACCCTAGCTCCTGACAAAATAGGACAGGGAAACCCTACCCCAACATAGGGATGTTTTGGCTCTCACTTGCTTGTTATGTGCTTTTAAAGTACATCTCTACAGGGAATGCATGTATCAGTTTGCAAGTTTGGGCGTCGGGCCTGTGGGCACCAATTCAGTATTTTGGGAATCAGTTATCTGCGGGTATCAGATTCAGTTTGGGGTAGTGATTTGGGAATAATGATCAGTGTTGGAGAACAGCATTTTCAGCTTATCAACTGTGTGTTGTGATGCCCAACTGTGTGTTGTGTTTTTATTTTAAGCCGTTATGCTGCCCGTTTGTCTGGTTGTTTATTTCCTTATTATTGCTTTATTTATCTTTTTGCTAGGTAGTTTAGCACAATTGCTTCAGACCAAGCAGATATTCCCCAAGCACTCTGGACTAGAGGTCGCCGACTCAATCGATCTGAGGATTTGGTTGACGGACAACCAGTGTTCCACTCTCTACCCCTGGTTATCAGACGGAGGCCAAGAAAATGTAATGTATTTGAGCAGAGGTTGCCAGGGTAGTGGTCTACCCTATCAGTGGACAGTCGGGCTGAGGTCTCAATTGTTGCCATAGAGATAGATATACCAATCAGTCAAATGGATCAGCAGAACACGTCAGGAATGGAGGCAATGATGCGTCAACTTTAAGAGAGCATGAAAGCCATGCAGGAGGACGCTGTTTGCCAAGCGGAATTTTCCAAGCAGCAAGCTGCAATCATGGCCCAGCAGGCTGAGCTAATCACCAGGTTGCAACCGCAAAACGGAGCATCTGCTTCGCATCAAGCTCCTCCACCACTAGGGGTTCCGCCACCCGGGGAGGTACCAAATGTCCAGGGAGAGACGGACATTCCGATGGGGCTGGCTCCGCCCTCGATCTACCTCAATTGTCCAAGGCACCTACGCCTATCAATCAACCGGACTCTCCCTTCGAGTTCGAGGTCGACCCTACAACATTGAAATTGAGCAAGCTTGAGAAGTTGTTCAAGAAATCCCAAGGGGTGAAGTCTATCCCGGACATTAAGGATGGGTATACCGACGTGGCTGTGACGCTACCAGATAGGTTCAAAATGCCACAAATCGACCGCTTTGACAGATCTGGGGATCCCATGGTGCATCTCCGGTTGTTTTCAGATATACTACGGCCGATGGGCCTCACCAGACCGCAAAAGCTTTCATTATTCGGCCGGACCCTGTCGGGTGTGGCCGCTATCTGGTACGCAAAATTAGAAGAAGATGTCAAGAGAAATTGGGACGAGATAGCCGAGGCGTTCATTTCACAGTATTCTTATACCACGCAAATCGAGATTACGACCCGTGATCTTGAGATGACAAGGCAGGAGCCTAAGGAGAGTTTCTCTGAGTTCGTAGCCAGGTGGAGAGCGAAGGCCTCAATGATGACCCTAAGGCCCACTGATAAAGATCAAATCCGGATGATTGTGCGCAATCTCCAGCCTAAGTTGATGCAGAAAATGATCGTGCTCCCTTTCCTTACCTTTTCAGATTTGCATGAGATGGGAGTATAGATTGAAGATGCCTTGAAGTAGGGTTTGATTGATAATGACAGAGAGCAGCCCAGAAGAACCTTCAACCGCAACAACAATACAAGCACCAGCAACGCCACAAATGCTAGAGCTTCAGAAGTAAGCATGGTTACCACCATTCCCCCTCCAAGACCTATGGCAGCTACACCTTTCTCCGGCACGTCCGGAAGCAACACACAAACCACCAAATACCAACCTCGAGGCCAGAGAACCTTCACCTCATTATATATGCCCCTGTCCAAGGCTCTGGGGGTATTAATCAGGAAAGGACACTTAAAGCCCCTGAGCCGAGGCCATTGCCAAATCCACTCCCTCCCTCTCATAACCCAGCAAAATACTGCGCATATCACCAACAACATGGCCACGACACTGACCAATGTTTTAGATTGCGTCACGAGATTCAGGATCTCGTTGACAAGCAGGCGATTGTGCCTCCAGAAAAACCCAATGTCACAACAAACCCTCTCCCACCGCACAACCAAGCCCCACCCCCCAAACGTATCAACTTTATCCAGACTGGGGTCGTGTCTTACGATCCTAGCATATATATTACCCTGTCTCACCTACCCAAGCCAGAGGTGCTCCTCCCTGACTGCACTGACTTGTGCATGTTGGACATCTCCAGAACCCAACCCGAACCAATGGTGGTGACTGTCAAAGACAAAACAAGAGAGATTTCAGGGGAGAATGGGATTGTTGAGTCAAAATTTGAGGAATCTGGGAGTTTTGTTGAGGAGGTATACAGTCCGAGTGACTACATTCTATCAGTAGGCCAGGTTGGGCCAAATGTGGAATTGCCGGCAGGGGCAGAGCTTTGCGTAATACGAGGGGGTGAATTTGGTCAAAGGACAGATGACTTGGCAACTGTGGAAGGGGACTTTGCTAACCTCCAATTTTTCAATGAACAAGATCCAGAGGGCATCACAGTCAACTGGTTTGATTTTAAGAAGTCAGTAGAGGTCACCGGGTGGCTTGATGACCTACCAGATGTTATCGACGAAACTCAGTTGAAATGGGGCCCGGCAGGGGCAAGAACATCAATTGTGGCTGGAAGGGCCGAAAATCAGAATGCATCACCGGAAAATGCCAGTGTTAAGAATTTCGCTCAGGATCTGGGCATTTTGAATACAGGAGTCATAGAGCAGCCAGCTGTACTGACGCAGTTGGAGCAAAAAGGAATCGAGGAGTTTGAGAGAATCAGAAAAGCCAAGGCCCCCGTGGGGACTAAAGGTACTGTATGCACGAGGATGGAGAATGCTGCGAGCATGTGGGCGGAAAGTACTGCTACTACAATCGTACCGGAGCCGGACAGGTGTCTGTTGGCTGCAGACGGAATATGGTGGGAAGACGATGATCTATGTCTTGCCCATACGGATGAGGATTGGGGGAGCGATCAACTAGATGATACCTAGTACATTGGTGAAGTCGACTATATGACTAAGAGTGGACGGTATTTCAAGCCTCCACATCTAGATCAGCCAGAGGCGTCTGGGAAAGATAAGGGGCAGAGAAGCAAAAAGAGAAGCAAATCGAAGAAGAGGCTGTACTGAAGTAGTTAAAAAAGATACAGGCAGACATCTCCATCTGGGGATTGCTTATGGCATCACGAATGCATCGACAAGCTATCTTATCGGCCATGGACAAGGCCAAGCTCTCAATAGACACCACGCCCGAACAGCTAGTGGGCTTAGTTTTTCCGGGAGGAGCTACCCCGATGTTGACTTTCTCCGACAAAGAACTGCCACCTGAGGGTGCGAACCATAACAAGCCACTCTACATCTCTGTGGAGTGTAGAAACAAATGGATACTCGTGGTACTTGTCGACACAAGGTCCGCCATCAATGTGTGCCCGGCGAGAACTGCATATGCAATCGGTTTAAAAATCGCAGACTTTGCGACGACAACCCAGGTGATTTGGGCATATGACAACACGAACCGAGAAGTAATGGGGACAGTGAAAATTCAGACCAAGGTTGGGCCGGGACAACATGAGATTGACTTTCACGTCTTGGAAGTTCCTGCGACCTTCAATCTGCTTTTGGGATGGCCGTGGTTGCACTAGGTGAAGGCAGTTTCGTCCACCTTGCATCAGATGGTGAAATACCCCCATGGGAAAAGAGTGGCCATTATTTTTGGAAATTCGTCGATCCATCCACCACCAGAAGTATCTACGCCAGTCCTGGAAATTGAGCACGGTATGGAGGATGTGTTCTTATCCGGTTTCACTCTGGCTGAGGCCGGGGTCGTGCAGAACATTTTGGCTATTAATGAGGGGGTGTATGCCAGTGCTCAATCAGTATACCTCATGAACAAGCTTCAACACATCCCCAGGATGGGATTGGGAAAGAGCGGCCGGAAGGGCGTTGCAGCATTGGCCGAAGTGCCATACAACCCGCATACTTTTGGTTTGGGTTATCTGCCCACCAAAGAGGATTAGATAAGGAAGGGTAAGGAGATGGCTGGAAGAACCAGAGCAAAGAAGGCCGGGAAGTCTTATGAATTAATGCACCGACCCATCCAGGGTACCTTAAACGGATGCTTCGTCTGGGAGGGGGAGGACTTTCCATTTTGTGGCTTCCCGGAACCATAGCTGAACGCGGAGAGGAAGCGCGTGCCCGGGTTTGAGATCTTCTTTGACCTGCAATTATCTGGGGATGACGTTGCCGAAGAGTAGACAGACCTATCGGCTGAGGCTGGGCAGAGCAAGAAAGTAGGGTCTGAGGATGCCGAAAGTGAAATGGGGGTAGCGCTGGCGTGTCTACTTTTAGATCCTCCGATCGAACAGAAGTGCTTGGGGAATAACTTCTCGGTATGCGTAATCGAGAATGAAACGGCTGCGGGCCTACCAACAAACATTTTGGAGGCATCTATCGCACCCTCTCTCATTTGGCAGTATGAAGAGGGATTTTTGTCAAGCAGCACCAAGTCAGGTAGTGAGCCGGAATCTGATTCCATCGAGTCTTGTGAGTCGGAATCAGGTTCTAGCTCGACTGAGTCTGAGTCTGGTGATCATGGGGGTGATAACCCGGATACCATAGTCCTGTCCAGGTCGTTTTTTTTTTTTCTTCTCTTTTGAGTCTGTTGTAACCGAAGAATCGGACGATTTGGATGTGCTTAATGAGAATCATGTGGCTGTGGTTTCTGAGTACTTCTCTGTGCCCTTGATTTATTGCATTAACTCGGACTTTCAAAATTTTGATGAAAACGACGAGGAAGAAATTCCTCTGATTTTGCAACGCTTAATTGAACAAGAGCAGGAAAGATTTGTTAAACCCTTAATGGATGAAATCACTACAGTGAATATTGGTATTGAGGAGGACCCGCGGCTGGTCCAGATCGGGTTCACGTTGTCTTCGGAGGAACGCGAGCGCTTAGTCGCTTTATTAAAAGATTTCAAAGATGTTTTCGCGTGGTCCTACGAAGACATGCCTGGAATCGATCCTGAGATTGTACAACACCAGATCCTTCTTGACCCCGAGGCCCGATCCGTTAAACAGAAACTCAAGAGGATCCGCCGGGACTGGGTTCTCAAGATTAAGGAAGAGGTCATCAAGCAAATTGGCGCAGGGTTCCTGCTGGTATCCGAATACCCGACTTGGTTGGCCAATATAGTTCCGGTGCCGAAGAAGGATGGCAGGATCCGAGTATGCGTAGATTTCAGGGATTTGAACAAAGCTAGTCCGAAGGACGACATCCCCTTGCCGCATATCGATGGCACCTAAAGATCGAGAAAAGACTGCATTCACCACCCCGTGGGGGACTTATTGCTACAGGGTAATGCCATTTGGGCTAAAGAACGCTGGAGCTACATATCAACGGGCCGCGACCACGATATTGCATGACATGATCCACAAAGAGGTTGAGGTGTACGTGGACAACATGATTGTCAAGTCCAAAGAAAGAGAGGGCCACTACACCGCCTTGCAAAAGTTCTTTCAAAGGATCAGAGAATTCCGGTTGCGGCTGAATCCTTAGAAGTGCATGTTTGGTGTTACAGCAGGGAAAATGCTAGGGTTTCTGATTACATAGAGAGGTATCGAAGTCGACCCTTCTAAAATCAAGGCCATCTTAGAAATGCCACCACCAAGGACTGAAAAGGAGGTCCGAGGCTTTCTGGGTAAAGTGAAATTCATAAGACGGTTTATCTCAAAATTAACTTTGACTTGTGAACCACTTTTTGGCCTCCTGAAGAAAGGAAAGAAATTCCAATGGGATGGTCGATGCCAACCTGCTTTTGAACAGATCAAGGAATACTTACAGAACCCGCTCGTGTTGTCACCACCAGAGCCGGGGAGACCGTTGATTTTGTATCTTTCAGTAACTGAGACTATAATGGGCTGCATGCTCGCGCAAGAATTAGACTACAAAGTGGAGAGAGCCATCTACTATCTGAGCAAGAAGATGCTAGAGTATGAAACCCGCTACACACCGTTGGAAAAGGCTTGCTTAGCCTTGGTATGGGCTACCAGAAAGCTGCGGCACTACCTGTTAGCTCACTCCGTAATGTTGGTTTCAAGATTAGATCCCATCAAATATCTCTTTGTGAAACCAGCACTTACGGGTAGGCTGGCTCGTTGGTTGCTGTTACTTTCCGAATTCGATCTGAAATATGTGACGCGTAAGTCAGTTAAGGGAAGAGCAGTAGCAGAATTCTTAGCCGATCATCCAGTGAAAGGAGGTGAAGCAGTTGAGTACTTATTCCTAGATGAGGCCATTTTGCATATCGAAGACGAAACTTGGACGATGTACTTTGACGGAACGTCAAGCCAGTACGGATATGGGATAGGGGTGTTACTGATAGCACCCGACAATTCCCGTATCCCTCTAGCATTCAACTCTAATTCAAAGTCTCGAACAACGAAGCCGAATATGAGGTATGCATTGCCGGTCTAGAAGCAGCCCTAGAACTAGGGGCAAAACGGTTGGACGTCATCGGGGACTCGAACCTTGTTGTGTCTCAAGCAAAAGGAGACTGGAAAGTCAAAGAAGAAAAGATGATAATGTATCACCAAACCTTGGACCTGCTGATTTCTCGGTTTGAGAAGCTAAACTTCACTCATCTACTAAGAGAAAACAACAGGTTCACAGATTCACTAGCAACTCTATCTTCCATGATAGACATCCCGTTTGGAGTCCGGATGCGTCCAGTCATTATCGACCAGAAATTTGTGCCGGCTTACGAATCGATTGCTACTATAAATGAGGTCCAAGATAAGAACCCCTGACATTACGATATTTGGAATTTCTTGGAGAAGGAAGCATATCCACCAAGGATAAATGCCAAGGATAAAAGGGCAATCAGAAGAATGGCCGTTCAGTTCATCATCTGCGGAGGTAAATTATATAAAAGAGGTCATCTGGGAATGCATAAGCTGTGCGTTGAAGTTGAAGAATCGAAATGCTTGATGGAGGCCATCCATGGAGGGAAATGCGGTGCGCATATGAACGGGGTAATGCTAGCGCGAAAGATCCTCAGACAAGGTTATTATTGGTCCACCATGGAGGAGGATTGTATCGGCTTTGTTCGGCGGTGCCACAAGTGTCAGATCCATGCAAACCGCATGAACATTCCGCCGTCGAAGCTGTACAATATGACTTCGCCATGGCCATTTTCAGTTTGGGGAATTGATGTGATCGGGGCTGTCACTCCAAAGAGGTCGAATGGGCACGAGTTCATCCTGGTCGCGATAGATTATTTCACGAAGTGGGTTGAGGCCCAATCTTAGGCGGTATTGAAGGCGTCGCACATTGCAAAGTTTATCAGAAACAACATCATCTGTCGTTATGGGGTCCCAAATGAGGTCATTTCAAATAATGGTTCTCACTTCAAGAAGGAAGTGATTGACTTGTTGGAAAAATACAACATGGCTTTTCATAAGTCATCCACATACCGGCCACAAACCAATGGAGCGGTTGAGGCCGCCAACGAGAACATCAAGCACATACTGCAGAAGATGGTGGAAACCTACCGGGATTGGCCGGATAAGCTGCTGTTTGCTCTGTGGGGTTATCGAACGTCAATTCGAACTTCTACTGGGGCGACTCCGTATTCATTAGTTTATGGGATGGAGGCCGTTCTACCTATTGAGATTGAGGTTCCGTCTTTGCATGTACTGGCTGAGTGTCAAATAGCCGAAGCAGATTGGCAGCAGAGCAGATTTGAGGAACTCATGCTCTTCGATGAAAGAAGACTGAAAGCACTGTACCATGTTCAGGGTTATCAGCGCAGAATTGCCCGGGCTTTCAATAAGAAGGTTAAGTCCAGGAATCTAAAAGAAAGAGATTTGGTGCTCAAGGACAACCGAGCTCCCATCCACGACCTTAGGGGCAAATTTAGACCAAATTGGACTGGTCCCTACATCATTAAGTCTATCTGGTTAGGTGGAGCTGTGGTTCTGATGGACTTAGATGGCCTAGAGTTCTCACAACCGATCAACATGGACAAGTTGAAGAAATATTACCCGAGAGGCTCGCTAGGCCGAAAACCCGAAAGGGCGACCTAGGTAAAAGTTAGAGCACAGAAAATTGAAAAATATAAAAACTGAGTTCGCAAGGTTGAAAACCCGCGAAGGGCGGCCTTGGCAAAATTTAGAGCGTAAAAGGAGAGTGAAAATATTCGAGTGAACCCGGGCCTGAACTACGTAAGGCTTGATTCCCATCTTTGGGATACGTAGGCAACTTCATCTTGAAGTTCAGCCATAAACTTTTTCCCGATCAACTTTTTCCATTTGATCATCTCGGCCATCTTTGTCTATTTAGCATTCAAGAGTTCGGTTATGATCTCCGGTGCAGTGCTTTTCAGACTAGGGGCAACTTTCCGTTGCCATGAAGTGCTGCGGTACTATTCAGATTAGGGGCAACTTTCCAGTTGCTAGGATCCGAGGTTGTGCATCTCAGTGACAGATTTCAGGCGTGTTCAGTTCTGATCCATATCGAAAATGGTTTTGAAAAGTTTTAATAAAAGTTGACTTTGTTCAAAATTAATCTTTTTACAACTTAGACCATTTTTTGACCAAAGCGGAAAATTTTCAGTACCCACAACCTTCAATTTCATTGATTTCAGTACAGAGTTCTCCTGCTCTTGCATACAAATTGAAGTTGCTTTTATTACATTCATAAAGAAAACTTGAAAGTACTAATAAAGCAATAAATTCGGGGCATAGATAAGTCAGGTGTTCCTGCGCCCTCTCCCAGAGCTGGTCGAAGCCTCTGATGCCAAAGTGGGCCCTTCCTGTGCCTCTTCATTGAGCCAATCCAGGCACTCATCAGATAAAGTGCAACTGAAAGTGGGAGCGGGACCAGGAGTTCTCGCGTCCTCCATGCTGTGGCATATTGAGCAAGCTCTGCGCCTCGAACCAGGAATGCGGCCGGGTACTCTATCCCCTCTGGCGGGCAAGTCTGATCATGGCCGAATTGGCGCCGGAACCAGAACGGAAAGTAGAAGACACAATGTGTCATGCCAATCAATTGAATCCCAGGTTGACGGGTCATGTTGTAACTCATTGCCGGCAGATTGAGCAAGGGGCAGCGCCAAGCGATGCGGTTTACAGACAAACTGCACATCCAGTTGTACCACCACCCCTCATCCAGGGCATCGACCAGGCGTTGTCGAAAAAAGTAGCCGCGAGCTGAGTATGCTGGGCAAGACTCCACAATCTGTAACTTGTCCATCAACCACACCTAGGGAGGGATGAAAAATGAGAGAATAAAGAATAGAGAGATGTATGATGAGAGAAAAGAAAGAAAAGGGTTTTGTGAGAAAAATCGAGCCTGAGTGCCGAGTGATGCGAGCTATACATATGTGAGATTGGGTGGGAAACATTACCTACAAAAGTAGTGGGCTCCCCGCAAGCCTAGCCGTCTCTTGGCGATGAAAAGCGTCCAAACCCATCAATGTCTCAGCCAATGTCATGGCGATGCAGCTCTTGCCCTCCTTCAAACCTTGGGCAACCTCGATCAACTGAACACTGAATCCACCGGAGCCCGGGGCAAGCAAGAAGTGAGATAGCAAGCATAGGCAAAGCGCGTGTCACTGATAGCCCTACCAATGATGGTCCCCGCGGTCACCAGCATCAGAAAACCAGCGAATCAAGCTTGGGATGTCCAGCTCCCCGTCGTGAACCAACGATCGAGCATCATGCAAAGTGAGGCCGCACATTCGTCCTAGGGCTTGGACGTGGCCAAATCGGAGTTGAGGCAAGATTTCCTCATTGCGCTCGGATTCCATTAAAGCTTGAAAATCTTCGAAGGTCGGACACATCTCTTGCCCGCTGAAGCTAAAGACGTGTGTTACCGGGTTCCAAAACCTTGCCGCGGCATGGAGGAAAGGAAGATGCAGCGAGGAATGGCCCAGCGTGAATAGTGCATTCAAGTCGAAGCCCCGGAAGTTTAACTTTTTCGAGCCATCCAGAGAAGCAATCCAAGTTGTGAGATTTTGGATGAGGAACGAATCCATTTTGATGCAAAACTGAGATAAAATGAATGAACCAGGAAGCTGGGACTTTTATAGAGGATAAGGCACTGTTCGGGGGACACGTGCCAACAAACTGGTGGTTGCCAAGCCAAGTGGTCAGCCGACCACCTTTTCTGGTAGGCTGACCACCCCCCTTGGTCTTTGATGAAAAAAGCTGGTCGGCCAGCTCCCTATGATGGTCGGCCATGGAGAAAAGTGGGGCTTTGGTCTTGTCCTAGCCTCTGGAAGAAATTTCCTAGAATTTCCATGCATCGGGAGTGTTAAAGGTACGAGTTTTTCTCTATTTCGGATGCGTTCCGTCATCCAGATCTTCCGAAATGCATTTTATTTATCGAGTTGTGGTTAAGTCTTGCTTATCGAGTAGTTGTTTTGCTTATCGAGTTGTTGTTTTGCTCATCGAATTGTTGTTTCGTTTATCGAGTTGTTAAGTTTATCGAGTTGTTAAGTTTTGTCGAGCTGTTGAGTTTTGTATATTAAGTTGTTACTCTTTGTTTAATCAACATTGTTGTGTCTTGTTTATCGAGTTGTAAACTTGCTAAGGTTTTGTTATTTCTTAGTAAGTTAGGTTGTTTAGTTTGTTGTGTCGATTCACTACTTGACTTGGCAAGTTCTCGATGCTCAATTTTCATTCAATCTCATTTTGGTGCAAAATGATGCAATGCGATGCTGAGAACATAAAATGCAACACTTTTTCAAAAGCTGTTTCATTCCATCTTGCTTCCTTTGTTACAACATTTTATAACAAGGGTACAAGTTTTACAGAAAATAAAACTGCCTAATAATGTACAATGTGCTATAACTACTAGTAAAAAAGGCAAATAAAGCAGGAACAGCTGCGTCGGTGCTATCAAGCACAGGAATAAGAGGCCCTCTTCGTCCTCTTCTGCGGAACAACCTCTGCACCATCATCATCATCTGAATCAGAGTCGCCGCCCTTGGAATCCTCCTCGGCATCATCTCCACTATCGGGACCAGAACCAGAGTCATCCTCTCTGCCAGCGGATGTCTCTGACTGGGGATGTGCAGGCTCCTTCTCGCTGGACTCCTCATCTACGACAGGTGCTCTGCGTCTGCCTCGGCCGCAAGTCGAATCCCCTCTCCCAGCTCTCCGAGGAGGCCTGGATGGCCTGACCTGTGGTCCAGTATGTGGCGGAGGCATCTGAAAAGAAAGAGCGCAATACATCAGCTAAAGTATGTACATCAGATGCAAATGCAAGAAAACTACATGAAGTGGGTGCATGCAGATACAGTACATGAATGTGGTGTGTGTCAGATGTGCTCTACACATACAGTTAATCAATACAGTGAGATGTTCAAGTTCAGCATATCATCAGAAGTATGATAAATGCGAGAAAACTAAAGAGTACCGGGAAACCGAGGATGGACAGCTGCACCTCTCTCCGCAAGGCCATGCCCTCAAGTGAGGCCACCAATCCGAGCATCCCCTCCATGTACTCTCTAGGTGGCTGCAGATACAAGCTCGAATCATCAATGAATAAATGAGTGTCTAAGTATCTGAGTGATAAATAAAAAGCAGTGGAGCATACTAGTGGTGAGTCAGGATCACTGACGTATTGATGATCAGGCATAGGAGGCTCTATCGGAATCAGATAGGAAGTCCCGTACTGCCATCCTGTTAACTCGGTTGGCATGTCTGGCCATCCGGCATGATGATAAGTCGGAGGAATCGAGGGGACTAGTCCAGCCCCACCTCTCCACGTACCGGCTTTGCTAGTAGAAGGAGCACCTGCAGCCCGGGCTCGACTCGAAGATGGCATGTCAACGGACCTCCTCGTGGGAGTAGGAACACCTGTCAACGGGGGCATCAAGTATGTGTGACGGTAGCTCGCGTACTCCCCCTCCTTCAAATGTAGCAATACGTCAGTACCCAGCATGGCACTAGTAACCTCCTGGGGAGTGAGCCTCCCGGTAGTCCGCATATTGACCGGAGGTGCTGAGGGGATATCCTGATGAGGGTAGCCCATTGTCTGGCGTATGAAGCGTTCCCCCAGGAACCAGGCCCTACCAGTTGGCCCCTCAAACAAGATCCTATACCGGGAAGCGGCCCACCCCCTAGCAAGTTGAAATCGGGTGTTCTCACCCAAAGGCGCCCAGGGCTGCCATGTGATCTGCGGATAACCAATGTATGAGCCGATTAGAAATCATAAATGTGCAGGATGAATCAAAGATGAAAGCATGGAAAACTGAGAGTTCTGAATTACCTCTGTCGGCCGCACTGTGTCAAAATACTGCCGTAGGTAGGGCAGAGTCTCTTGGGCCCTCGGCCGGTATTGGCCCTCGAATACAAGTGAATAAGGGATCATAAGAGGCACATCCACCTTAAGCTCCAGGGCTAGTGTGGGAAAGTATGCGAAAACCCATAGCTGTGGAAAACAGGGCAATAGCTATCAGAATACAGAATGCTGAGTGCAGAATGTACAGAGAATGCAGAATGCTAAGAGCAGAATGCAAAGTACAGAATGTGAAGTGTGCCGTGTGTGCAATGTACAAATAATGAAAAGCAGAAATGTAGATCAAGAGGGCAGAAAATACCTCCCAGGCTCTCCAGTAGCCACCGACTATGTTCCCCCGTCCGCGGGAGGTCGCGCTCATATAGCAATAAAGGGTAGCTAAGCCGGTGCCACCCCAATCATACTGACTGACCCGTGGGAGGTCTACCAGAGTACTCAGCAGATAAAGCCCGACAGTGTTTCCCCTATCGGAGAATAGAGTGGTCTTGAAAAGGAACATCAAAAACCCTCGAGTATACTGCTCTACCTCCCCGGGAGTCTCAGGCACAATCTCTCTGAAATGTGTAGAAAACCAGGTGTACCGGACTCTGCTTGAAGATCTGTCCACCGGTGGGCGAGCTCCCAATAGATAGATCCAGGCGGCCTCCCACTCGCCCATATCCTCATCATAAGGGATCGACCAGCCTCCCATGTCAAGGCCTGTCAATATGGTAAAATCGAACGGGGCCATAGTCATGTCCCTGGTGGCCGAGAAATGGAAGGAGTTGGTGGTGTCCCACCATCTCTCTACAAGAGCCCCCATCAATGTCCTGCTAGTAGGATAGTGAGATATCCCCGTACAAAAGGGTTCGAACCCTGCCTGGTCAACCCAATCGCGGGCAGCCTCCGGGAGCTTTGCATACCACTCCCTCGCGACAATGGAGCCATATTCTCGTGTAACACGGGAAGACAACTGCATTCATAATGAATACATGTATTCAGTTTCGGAATGAAATGAATAAGCTGCGTGCAAATGAAATGTATTGAGCTGTGTGCAAATCAAATCAGATACAATGCTGTGAGCTGCGTGCAAATACAAGTGTGTGCTGTGTGTTCACCTCAAATTTGGGCTGCGTGTTCAGAAACTCAAAGTTTGGGCTGTGTGTTCAACTTTCAACAAGTGTGGGCTGTGTGTTCAACGTCAAGTGTTTGAGCAGTGTGTTCAGATTTCAAAATCAGTGGGTTGTGTGTTCATCTCAAAGTTCGAGCTGTGTGTTCAACATCAAGTGTTTGAGCTGTGTGTTCAGATTTCAAAATCAGTGGGCTGTGTGTTCATGTCAAAGTTCGAGCTGTGTGTTCAACGTCAAGTTTGGGCCGTGTGTTCAGACTTTAAAATCAGTGGGCAGTGTGTTCATCTCAAAGTTCGAGCTGTGTGTTCAACATCAAGTATTTGAGCTGTATGTTCAGATTTCAAAATCAGTGGGCTGTGTGTTCATCTCAAAGTTCGAGCTGCGTGTTCAACATTAAGTGTTTGGGCTGTGTGCTTAGATTTCAGAAATAGTGTGTACCGCGTGTTCACAATCAAATACGGGCTGCGTGTTCAGAAATTCAAAGTTTGGGCTACGTGTTCAACTCTCAACAAGTGTGTGTTGCGTGTTCACAATCAAATATGGGCTGCGAGTTCAGAAATTCAAGTAATTGAGCTGTGTGTTCAAGATGTAAAACGGAATACTGTGTTATGGACTAAGTATTCAGAACAAGCTGTGTGCTAGGATGGACTAAGTATTCAGAACAAGCTGTGTGCTAGGATAAGCCGAAGTGTGGTGAACGAATGTGTTCAGAACGAGCAGATGAGCATGCATAGTGAAAGCATGAAATGCACAGAAAACGCAGAATACATTGCAGAAAATGTAAAAGTGAAGTACATACCTCCCGTGCCTGATAAGAGAGGTGGGACTCTGGCTCCCACAATAACAAATCTACAGGCGCCCGCTCGTAAAATCAGTGAAGTGGTAGAAAACCGCCTGCGGGAGGATGTGCGTTGGGGGGTTGTACCTCTCGGGAATAAAGGGGCGAATCCTCGGCGGCAGAGACATAATATCTGGATCACCTTTGGTACCTAAAGGACCTCCGCCATGGGGGAAATGACCTGCCATTTCGAAGAATCTGCAAAAAGGAGCAAAAATGAGCAAAATGAGCCAAAATTGGAAAAAAGTCAACAAAAGTCAACTCCCGAGAAAATCTTCCAAATGTTGAGACAAACTTACCTCAAGTGGTGAAAATAAGGAAAAGAGGTCCGAAATCAAAATCTAATCGGTTCAAAGTGAAGAAAACCGAAAGATTTCGCGAAACAACTTTCCGTGGGGCGTTGGAAAACGCGTATAGAGCACAGATCTGAGAGGGAAAATGCTCTAGGAAGGGAGAGGGACTGATTTCGGGCTTAGAGTTGAGGAAAAGGTGTTTGGCCGAGTGCATTTAAAGAAATGAGGGTGAAAGTACCAAACTGCCCCGGATTGGGGCTAGGTGGTCGGCCGACCACCTTTTCTGGTAGGCCGACCACCCCTCTTCACCAAACCTGGTCGGTGGTCTCCAAACCTGGTCGGTGGTGTTCCCAAGGTGGTCTCCAAGGTCTCTGCAAATTTTGGTAGTGATCAGAGTCCCCGGCACTTGAGAAAGCACAAAGAAAGTGCACTTTTCGTCGCGAAATTCCTCCGCAGGAATTTCAACTCCAACTTTCGATGCGTGTTTCATCGTCACTCATTGAGAGCGAGGTGTATCCTTTGTGAATATATCGTGACCCTTCAGGGAGGTAAACTGGAGGCCGCGATTGGGTCGCCCTCATCAAAACTCGCATTTCTTTGCTCGTTGTTTTGTGTCAAATATGCGTTCGAGTTTGCATTTATCCTGCATTCTTATGCACGTCACTTGCATTCTCATGCACACCACTTGCACTGTTGTGCACATTTCATTGGTATTGTCATGCCTCTATGCTTAACTGGCGTTGTCACGCATGTTTTTCCTCGCATTGCGATGCACTTTTCCATCAGCACCACGTTTGCCTGCATTCGATATAGCGTTGGACATATGTTGCTAACTATGTTGTGCTTGTTAAGTTTCTCTCTTTTACAGACACGATATTGTATGTACGGTTCATTTGAAGCTGGTGCGACCAGACAAGCCGCGCAGGTATTGTATCTTCTCCGTGTGAGACGTGCAGAGAATTGAATAATTCTCCGCATTCTTAAACTGCATGAAATGTAGTTGTTACTTTGCATTCTTGCTTTAAACTGTTGCATCTATTGTGAATACCTGCTTCATTACAGCTTGCTGCTTTGCATGATCATGAGTTACGTCCGGCTTTGTGCATATCATTCTGCAATTTGCCCCCGCCTGCGGGCATGCTTGCGGGCACATCTTTGTTTATCTTGCTTGTTTGTCTAAGTCTTCGGCCTTGTCAAAAATGGGTCGTCTCTGGGCTTTGGCATTCACTCCTGTCAATTACGACTTCCGAGTTCTGTCAAAGAGGGGCAACTGTAGACACCCAATTTTTGACTGACCTTAAGACTCAGACGTCACCAATTGAGCGCTCGGTGATGGTGCATATTGTGCTCGTTCTGAAGTTGCAGAGTCTCGGCTGCGAGCCTTGCCTCCGAACTTCGGGGCTCTTTTGTGCTTTGCCTCGGTTTGCGAACCAGGTCCTGTTTTCTCTGTTTTCTCTTCCCGAAGGGAGGGAGAGGTCTCGTAGACCATCTCTCAGTGGCCGTAGGCTACGTTTCGTGGTCGTAGGCCTTTTTTTCCCGTTTGGAGACCAGTTACCGATTTTCGGAGCCGTCGGCCGTGTGCCTCGGTTTGGGACTGCCTAACTACCTTTGTTTGCTCTTGTTTTTGGCACACACCTTGTTTCCTCTCCCTAGAGGAACACTGTGGCCCGAGAGACCACCTTCGTGGTCGTACGCCACCTCCGGTGCCTAACAGCCTGTTTTCGGGGCCCCAGGTCGCGCGTTTTGGTCCCCGAACCCTCGTTTTGCATCGGTTAGGGTTCATTTTTGGTATGGACCCTGTTTTCTTTGTTTGGAAGGTGGTAGTATAGTGGGAGACCAGAAATTCTTTTGAAAATATTTTCTCTCTCCTTCAACCGATTTTCTTGACAAAAAGTTGGTTTTTCCCACTTTTGGATCACAATTTCTGGTCTCCCATACCAGCATTGTGTTGGTACTCATCTGGGAGGCCACCAATATGGGTAGGCCGACCAGCTTTTCTTCCTGACCCTTTTAAACCTTGCTAGAAAGCTGGTTTTTCCCTCTCCTGGGTCATTTTTTCTGGTTTTCCACCATACAGCTGTATTCTACTCATCTGGAAGGCCACCTTTCTGGGGTGACCGACCAGAATTTCAGCTTGACCCTTTTGAACCCTGGTCGGCCGACCAGGGCATGTGGTCGGCCGACCACTTGAACTGGTCGGCCAGATTCCTGCTTTTTGGCATTCTCAAGTGCAACACAGCTGTGCCAGCTGTGAAACACTTGGCCCTTCCTTCGAGATGTTGAGCCTTTTGTTGGTCTTTTTAAGTTGGTTTTGACCCTCTTGCTTAGCTTCTTAGGGAAGCTTGACTCTTTTGTCAAGCTTTTTGAGGAAGCTTGACCCTTTTTGGTCTAGCTTCTTCAAGAAGCTTGACCCTTTTGATTAAGCTTCTTTGAGAAGCTTTGACCCTCTCTTGAGGTTTCTCCAAGAAGCCTTAGCTCTTCTCCTCTATAAAACCAAGCTTCCTCCTCCATTTGCAAGGGTTAGAAAAACCAACCAACATGTATACACTCCACCCTCCATATCTCTCTCATCCAAGCTTCAAACCCTAATATTCTTGGCTATTTGCACACCAACCCTTAGCACAACACCTCCACCATCCATTCAATCATCTTGGAGCTATTTTTCAGAGGTTGAAGGCTCACCTTCTTGATCCAGAGTTACTGCATTGCTGTGCTACAAGGGTAAGTCCTCATTTTTCCCTTTTTTGGTATTATTTTGCTTCATAACTTAGCCCTATTTGCAAGCATTTCTGGGTTTTGTTATAAACTGAAAAGTGTCTTATTTTGAGGTCTTCTTGAAGTTTGGTTAAGGATACTTTTCTGTTTGAGGTCTTCTACCTCCTTGTATGCTCTATCCCTCTTTGTAGGCTTATTTTACTTCATATCTTAGCCCTACTTGTGAGCATTTTCTAGATTTGTCATGAACTAAGAAGAGTTTTATTTTGAGCTTATAAACATGTTTTCTTAAGGTCATTTTCCTGTTGGGGGTCATCTACCCCATTTCATGCCTAATTTCCTCATGTTTTGAGCTATGCATGTGAGCATTTGCATTGGCCTTGATTTGGCCTTTTAGCCACTAAAATCTAGTGGATTTTCAGTGGCTTAGATATGTCTTTGAGCTTTAAAATCATAGAGGGGTGACCCTCTCACCCCTCATTCTCTTTACTAGCTTTATTGGCCTTCCAAAGGACCCCCATTTTGCATGTTGAGAAGTCACATTTTAGGCTCAATTTTGTGAGTTTTAGGGTCTTCCTTGACTCTATCCGGAGCCTCTTTGACCATATTTTATGTCTATCATGCACGTATAGAGCAATCCTCCTTAAGGCCTTTCAAGGGGACCTTTCATTACATATTTCCTTGAGCCATTTCAGGGCCTTTTTGGTGAGTTTTAGGGCTGTCATAACTGAGTTCCAGAGTTGGTTTTGCTATTTCACATGTCTATTTTGTATGTGTTGAGTAATCCACCTCATGGCCTTTCAAAGGAACACACCATTCTTGCATGCATGGACCTTGTTTCCATGGGTTTTTGGGGTTTATTTGACATACCATGTTCCTATTTTTGGCTGGTTTGGTGACCTCTCTTGTGCTTCATATACATGTAATGTAAACCATGCTTACTAGCCTATGTTGCATGTTGTTTTAGCCCTTCATGTTAGCGCTTTTTGGCCATGCTTGGAACTGATTTGGTGCATATTTCAGACTGCCTTAGCTCTGTTTTCATACCTCATGGTCAAATAATGCTTGCTTTGCATACTTGTGGTTCAATGCATTTGCCTAGTTTTGAGGTTCGGGGCCTATTTCATGCATTGGGTGACATATTTCCATGATTCGGGACCATTGAGCATCTCATTTCAGAGTTGGAAATTGCATGTTTATATGCCATCTTTCATCCCTTACCATGCTTTGGTAGAGTGGCATTCGATGCCTTAGGATCGGTCCCTTGCATCGTGTATGTTTGCATGTGTTTCGGTTGTTTCATTTCCATCATCTGGCCACTGATGTGGGTGTGGCTGAGGTCCACTCATATTGGTGTAAGTCCATCTTGCATTGAGTATGCCATTCAGTTCATGTTGTTGCGTGTTTGGCCTTTGCATTGCGTATGCTAGGTTGTTGGGTGCATTGTGTATGCCATGTTGCAATGTGTTGTGCATGTTATGTTGTTAGCATTGTGTATGCCATGTTATTCCTCACATTGTGTATGCTAGGTTGTTAGTCGCATTGAGTATGCCATAGGTTGTTAGTCGCATTTAGTTCATGAGCATTATGCATGCCATGTAGTGTTAACATTGTATATGCTAGGTGCATGTTTGCATTTTCATCCCTTGCATGTTTGCGTCATTAAGTGGTATTGTATCTAGGATTGCATGTTAGAATTGCATTCATGCATATCATGCATATTGCATTGTGTTTGGAGTAGGGTTTAGTCCAAACACAGGAAACGAGGGACGTTTCGTACTCAAAATGACGAAACGTGTCTCAATTCTCGGTCGCCGACACTCTGGATTAACCATGATGGAGTCTAGGCCTTGTTGTGTTTATATGTGCATTCATTTCACATCGAGTCGTGCAATTTGACTTCTCGGCCATCATGCATCGAGATGCGTGATTGGTGGCACGAGGATCGAGGACTACACTCCTTTGAGCTTGTGCAAGGACGGAGAGAGTGGTCATGCGCACATTTGTTGAAAATACATTGCCTTTTCTCTCTCTTGCCTTTGTTGTAGAAAAACCAGAATCCAAGGGCAGAAAGTGGTCGGCCGACCAGGTTTTCTGGCAGGCCGACCACCTTTTTTGGTTTCCATCACAAAGGGTGGTCGGCAGGTGTTTCCTAAGCCAATATCTGGTTGGCAGCTTTCCCAAGGTGGACTGGAGCTTTGTGCAAGTTTCTGAGGTCAATTACAAACAAAGGCGAGGTGAGGCATCGCGATGGAATTTACCGACAAGGCGACTCGAGCATGCATACACCCTTCGCCATCCGAAACAGAGCTGAGGCAGTCGATTGTATTAGCTTGCATGCTGGTTTATTGTTTACTTAGTTAATTTGTTGATTAATTAATGTTGTGTAATAATTAGCTGTAATTTGTTATTTAGCTTAGATTAGCTAGATGGTTTATACTATTCATTCGGACCCTCCAAGCGAGGGCACAATTGTAATAAGTGTGTGTGCGTGTGATGTTTGTCTTCCAACCGGACCATCTTTTATGCCATTTTAGAGCTGTATCATGTGCCATTCTATGCCATATTTCATCATTTTCCATGCTTAGTTAGAGTTGCATGTTGTGCCTTAGGATCGGTCCTTTGCATTCGTACATATTTGCATGTATCTCGGTTGTCTCATTTGCATCACATGGCCACTGATTTGAGTGTGGCTGAGGTCCACTCATATTGGTGTAAGTCCATCTTGCATTGAGTATGCCATTCAGTTCATGTTGTTGCGTGTTTGGCCTTTGCATTGCGTATGCTAGGTTGTTAGGTGCATTGTGTATGCCATGTTGCAATGTGTTGTGCATGTTATGTTGTTAGCATTGTGTATGCCATGTCATTCCTCGCATTGTGTATACTAGGTTATTAGTCGCATTGAGTATGCCATAGGTTGTTAGTCGCATTTAGTTCATGAGCATTATGCATGCCATGTAGTGTTAACATTGTATATGCTAAGTGCATGTTTGCATTTTCATCCCTTGCATGTTTGCGTCATTCAGTGGTATTGCATCTAGGATTGCATGTTAGAATTGCATTCATGCATGTCATGCATATTGTATTGTGTTTGGAGTAGGGTTTAGTCCAAACACGGGAAACGAGGGACGTTTCGTACTCAAAGTGACGAAACGTGTCTCAATTCCTGGTCGCCGACACTCCGGATTAACCATGATGGAGTCTAGGCCTTGTTGTGTTTATATGTGCATTTATTTCACATCGAGTCATGCAATTTGACTTCTCGGCCATCATGCATCGAGATGCGTGATTGGTGGCACGAGGATCGAGGACTACACTCCCTTGAGCTTGTGCAAGGATGAGGAGAGTGGTCATGCGCACATTTGTTGAAAATACATTGCCTTTTCTCTCTCTTGCCTTTGTTGTAGAAAAACCAGAATCCAGGGGCAGAAAGTGGTCGGCCGACCAGGTTTTCTGGCAGGCCGACCACCTTTTTTGGTTTCCACCACAAAGGGTGGTCGGCAGGTGTTTCCCAAGCCAATATCTGGTCGGCAGCCTTCCCAAGGTGGAGTTTCAGCCTTCTGGAGCTTTGTGCAAGTTTCTGAGGTCAATTGCAAACAAAGGCGAGGCGAGGCATTGCGATGGAATTTACCGACAAGGCGACTCGAGCATGCATACACCCTTCGCCATCCGAAACAGAGCTGAGACAGTCCATTCTATTTAGCTTGCATGCTAGTTTATTGTTTACTTAGTTAATTTGTTGATTAATTAATGTTGTGTAATAATTAGCTATAATTTGTTATTTAGCTTAGATTAGCTAGATGGTTTGTACTAGTCATTCAGACCCTCCAAACGAGGGCACAATTGTAATAAGTGTGTGTGCGTGTGATGTATGTCTTTCAACCCCACGTCTTTCTCCCTTTTATTTACCAGCTTATGATGGTTAGTTTAGGGCATGTTTCAATTAGCATACTTATGCTCGCATGTTTGCATCCATTCATTTGTCTTGCATGCACCGGGCTCGGCGCATCATACTAACTGCATTGTATTTCAATTCCAAGTTGAATACGTGTTAGCTGTAGTATCTCATATGCCATTCTTAGGATAGCCGAGCCTATTGTACTTGTATTTTGCATGCGTTGCATTAGCCATTTTAACATGAACTAGGATCATGCATTGATTACTAACTAGTTTCTGTTTTGGCTCGGAGTACTCGGTAAGTGTTTATGCTTTAGCATCCTTGTATGTATGTGAGTGACTGCCATGATAGCATGCTTACCATGAGGCTAACTGTTTATGTAATATACCTGCTTGAATGCCTGTGGGTGAATGTTAGATTACTTAGATTGGAACAATTCATTGATTGCGAGTTTTAAGCCCACTAAATAATGGCAAAACCATGTCTTCTAAGCGCATCTGAGGGTGGCAAAATCTGCATTTTAAGCCTACTTACGAGTAGCAAACCGCTTTAAAAAACAAACATGAAATGTTTTGTTCTAATTCAGGCGATCCGGTCTATACTTGTATGCTGTGCGCATCACGTAGTAAATCTAGGCTAATAACCGGAATAAGAATGCATAATGTTTTCAAAACTCGATATCATGGTTAGTAGAGGCCGATCTTTGATCGGGCGAGCGGGGGTGCTCACGAAGTGACCTTCCCCAATCGTACCCAAGTTCCCGAGCCGAGACAACTTTGGTGATGACGGACACGTGGCCTTAGGCCCGAGTCAGGGTTTCTTAAATTTCTCCTAAAATAAAATATTTAGGTGGCGACTCTGTATCTGGCAAAGTAGTCCATGTTTGGCACTTCTTTCAAAAAAAATCTGTTTTCAAAAACGATTTGCTAGATTTGGACTCTTTGGTGATTTATCAGTCTTGCATTGTACTTTGCCAGATCAGATTAAGAACCGTGACATTTGAGTCCTGAACTGTAGTGAGCCCAAATGAACAAAACGGAATTTCCCTCCCGGGACGTTCGGGGACGTCTACATCCGTCCACGCGGATCATACACTGAGGATAAAGCTCTATCAGTTTTGTGTCCCATAAAATAAAAACAATCACCGATCAAGGTACATACAATAACCCTCTGACGGTAACAATTTATAATAGCCCGATTCGAAGACAACCAGTCTATACCCAATATAGCATCAAAACTCGACATGTCAATCAATACAAAAGCAAAAGGACGTCGGTAACCGACAACCTATATATCACAACCCCTACACCCCTGCTCCAACACAATCTATCCACTAATAGGTGACTCTACACTGAGAGGAGATGCTAATTGAGCCAACTTTAACCCCAAAGTCGATGCAAATGCAAAAGAGATATATGAATGGGATGCACCCGTATCAATTAACACATTAGTAATGGAATTGCATAATAAGAAAGTACCTATTACTACTAAAGGCACTAGTACTTGGTCTGACACGGTAACAACATACACACGCCCTGTAAGTCTCTGATCAACCTGCTCACCCATCGGAGGATAAGCCTGAAGCACTGACTAAGCCAAAGAGGCTTCCTGATTAGCCCTCGAGGCCTGAACCGACTGTGCATGCAGGTGGCTCTGAGTCCACCTCGAGCCAGACGCACCAGGCGTGTCACCCAACTAAGGGCAACTTCTTTAAGTGCCCGGCCTGCCCACACTGATAACAAGTGAGCGACTGCCCTCTCCCCTAACTCTGGCTCTAAGGGCAAGCTGAAAATGAACCAAACTATTGCCTTCCTCCTCTCCGCAGGCAAGCTGGAGACTTGTCGCCCAACTGACTACACTTGAAACAAGTGACATCTCCCCGACCACCTCTCCCAGAACCCAAACTTGGCACTGGAAAAGTGGACCTCAATTGCGCTCCTTGGGACTGCTGTGGGGTAGAACCCCTCTGCCTCTTACTATCTCCCTGAACATCCTGACCCCTCTTGGAGCCCCTCATCTGCTCTTCTTCCATCTACATCATGGTCTCAAGATGAGCAGCCGCCTTCACAAGGCGTCCATAATCCCTAATCATTGAACTGGCCACCTTGAACATGAGCCCGATCCTCAACCTCTTCTCGAACTCTAAACAACAGCGTTCCTCAGTCGCCACGAGTTCCAGTGCAAACCTCGACAAGCTAGTAAATGTAACCTCAAACTCGGCCACCGGTGTGCTTAACTGCTTGAGTTTAGAGATCTGGTCCCTCAACTTCTCCCTAACAGTAGGAGGCAAGAACTCGTCCGGGAAGGCGTTAACAAAAGCCTCTCAAGTCACTCCAATGCGCCAATGCGCATATTTTCACCACTGACCTACATCTCCTTTCAACTAGAAGGATGCCAAGGTCACTCTCAGTTCGTCGTTCTCGATGCCAAGCATCTCGAACATCTTCACTATTTGCTCTAGCCATTCATCCGCTTTTAGTGGTTCCTTGGGATCACCCAAAAACTCGTCTGGGTTAGACTGGAAAAACCCTCTCTTTAAGAACGACGGCCCTGCCTCAGCTACTTGGACCTGGACTTGATTCTCAGCCCTGAGAATGTCTATGGATTTTCGCAATTTTTCTGCCATTTCGCAGGCTAAGGAGCCCATGGCCTGCTGACCAATTGGTTCGGCTACATGGCCTGACCAACTCCTTCCTTTTGTATCGGAATATCATCTGGTAAAGGCACTTTATGCCTCCTAGGCCTACTATGCCTACCATCACCACGTCCACGTCCTGACATCCTAATGAAGGTACAAAGAGATTAGCACATTTACAATATGCCAAAGCTAACTCACTTGCGTCCTAATGTGGTGGACAACAATAATTCACTCGACATAAGCACATAGTCACATAAATACATACGAATTTCATTCCCAAATGATGACCGTCTTACGGCATTGCCAGAGTTCCAATTAGAAATAACAGTGATTAAGTGCTCTTCTAATAAGACTTCTAGAAACCTGTAGACCCAATCAATATCCTAGAAACTTAATCTCATACCCATATAACCATATAAGCATGTTATCACATAAACATACCATACACACAAATATCTCTGACAAGCTAGATAAACCCATTGTGGTGATAACCACTTCCCACGTACCCAAAGTATTCAAACTCGGTACGTTTTGATACAAAGTTGTAGCGCCTCGAAATAATGACAATAATTCATCCACAATATCCAATATATAACAACAACAATAATTAGGGTATCCTCCATTAAATCCAATACGATATACAAAAGAGAAACATATGCATCATACATTCATAAAGCCTAGCCCTGTATTTATAGCATATGTTGTAAGTTAAAAGAGAGAATGAAAGATAAACAGATAAAAATGCCTGAGGGCTTACATATTTCCAAGACGAGGCTTGGTTATAACAAAAGTGGACTTTAAGTCTAATACATTTAAAGCCCCTGGCTATACAAAACAAACACAACAAAAGAAGTTCTTGCTCCAGATCCTCCCAAGGTAGTGCCTTGGTGAAGGCATGTCATCAGCACTTGAAATGTTTTTCCACATAGGGTGAGCCAAAGCCCAGTAGAGATAAGCTTACACAATATGTGAATCTTAACAAAGATATAAGGGTGAAATGCATGTGTAATGCTTATAACGAAACGATTTGCATTTTTTTCCCAAAAACATGCTATGCTCAGCTTATGCCATAATTCTCAAGTCATGTTCTGTACAATAGAAAACAAGAGGGGAGGGGATTCTCAACCGATACAACCTTTCATGGATATTTCATCTGCGGGAAACCATCAAACGGTGCCCATGTAAACGTAGCCTATACAAGCGCTACTATTGTCATTTAATGGATATTTCATCCGCGAGAACCGATACTCATGTATACGCGCTTTTTTTGGGACTTTCACCCTGGATACACAGGCCAACTTAATTTGGTGATGCACACTTCTTTTCAACATTCACTCATTTTTATCAAAATCATATACATTTGCAATGTATTAAATGGACAATAATGTTTAATGCACATTGTTGAGAAATTAGCTTCAATTTACCTAATTCTTATACAATTTCTACAACATTCAAAAATATCCTCCACCGATAGCCCAAAACAGATATTTCTATACAGATATAAAATCTCCAATACAGATAAGCTTTTCAAAATTCAAGAGGTGAGCGATAATACATATCCAACTCCACAATCCATATCAATATCCATCTGATTTCACATTCCCAACATTAATTTCATTTATTTCTACAAAATAAATACTGAGACATTTAGAGCAAAAATCCTTTTCCTCCAAAGTCCATTCCAAGTACCAAAATCAACAAATTTTTCATAACTTAACCCCATTTGCACTTTCCCAACCACTTTCAATACAATCATTTAAAAATCCCTCTTTTGAATTTTAAACCAAAACCCTAGGTTTGTTCAAAATCCTCCAAATCACAATATTGTTTAAAAAAAATAAATAGCTAAGTTAAAAATCATAAAAAGATGTAGGGAATTCCTACCTCAAAGCTAGAAGACGATTGAGAGAGTAAAGGAACTTCAACAACGCCGAAACTTAACTTTGATCGGATGAAAATGAAGCTCTAGATGAATTCTACTTTTTTAACAAAGGGAGTAGGGTGGAGAAATGGATAGATCTTAGTGTATTTGTAGAGAGAGAGAGAGAGAGAGAGAGAGAGAGTAAGTTCTAAAGAGAGAGTGTCTCAACTTTAGGGTTTTGAAATGTTTAGAGAGGGGAAGAGTTGAAAAAGTGATGTAAAAAGTGGCTCTTACGAACTGATATACGTACAGTCCGCTCGAACACAAGAAGTGACACTCGAGCGTCCAAATACAAAAATGATTACCGCTCGAGCACAAGAAGTGACGCTTGAGCGCCAAGACACAGTGAAAAAGGGCATCACCGCTTGAGCGCAAGAATTGATGTTCGAGTGTAGAATACACACTCTTAATAGTTTTACAGACAAAAGACCATCGCTCAAGCATAAGAAACGTCACCCAATCGCACCACCGCTCCAGCGTAGAATACACTTTCCTAGTAGTTTTGTAGGCCTGCAAAAGTACTGAGAGTCCACAATGCCCTCTCGAGCACAGGAAGTGACGCTTGAGCAAATGAGTAAAATTCTGGGCAATAAAAGTTTGAAAACCAAGCTACCAACCTATTCCATACGCAACCAATATAATCCAAAAGCCAAACTCAAGGAGGGAAAAGAGGAATGAAACAAGAATAACAATACAGAACCGTAAAACCCGAGTCCAGAATATCAAATAGGTCGGGTCTAAAGCCAGAATCGCTATATATCTAATATCAACCAAATAATGATAAATATTTAGTGCATTAGCTATTTTATCAATTGAAAAAGACACATTAAAAAAAAATTAATTAGTACTTTTGCATTACAAAAAATAAAAAAAAATAATTTCAAATGAAAATTATAATTAATATTTAAATAGCACAAGGCCTCACTTCAAATTTCTATCTTAGACTTGGTTGTCCCCGGCTACAACGCATATGCATGTGGTTTAGCCTACTTTGGCTAGATTTTCCCTATCCACAAAACTTAGATGCCCCTTAGAATCCAAACCAAAGTTCAAGGATGGATTATATAATCACCACATTGATTTCATAAAAAAACATGTAGGACAAAGCTTCTAGTTACGACTTTTCAATCGAAGTTACAATGTGTGATATTTGGAGTCGATTTCTTATTCACTGCTTGATGATTTTGATCAAACTCAAGTTCAGTATTCATCTACACATCTAGGTGAACACATTGCACCATGGACTTGTGGATGTGTGGGGTGTACTTTAATTTTGATTTAAAGTTGACCATTGTTTGTACCTTTTTTGGCAAAATTGCCATGTGACAATTTTCTCATTTAATTGAATGATACATGGTGGTAAAAGATGGAGAGTTTGATGATTTTGGTGGGTCCAATGAAGTGAAAATGGTAGCTGAGCAAAGAGATTTAATTTTTATTTGATTAATTGACCAAGTCAATTGGTTAATTAATCAATTAATTAATGAAGATAAATGTGGCCTCAATCGTTTCCTAAGAAGTAGGAGTGGGTTGAGTTGAGGCCCTCATCCTTAAAAGATGCATTTTTTTCTTAAATTATGCTAAGTGTTTTTGAGGATGTTGGTTATGGATAATACGCATGGCAACTTTTTTTGATAAGCAAAAGATGCATTTTTTTCTTAAATTATGCGAGGATGTTGGTTATGGATAATACGCATGGCAACTTTTTTTGATAAGCAAAAGAGAACTTTATTGATGAAGAAAGCAGAACAAGCATAAAACTTACATCAATAAAGAGGGAAGTGCAAAAGCATTACCGCTGGCCTTAACAATCCCAACTAGGTTGGCACCGCTAAGGAAGCAATAACATCTGCTAGCACTTGACCCAAGATTGGCGAGAAACCAATCCAGAGAAAGCAAGAGAAAGTATGCTAAGTGTTTTTGAGGATGTTGGTTATGGATAATACGCATGGCAACTTGGGAGGCTTAGTGGACTAACAAGAAACTAGAAAATGGGACAACTAGCTATTAGTGGTAAAAGTGACTGCTATTCTTGAGGATCAAGTTAAGAAAAATGGGAAAGTGGCAAGGAATGAGGTCCTAGCAATTGGAGCAGAATTGGGAGCATCTTCAACACTAGCTATAAAAGGACTGCAAGTGCAACATTTGAATGGTCCAACACTAAACACTCAACAAAGAGTTCATCTACATAATTATCTTTGCAATTTTCAACAATTGCCTTTCATTGTTAGCAATTCAATTCCAGCAATCAATTGTTTAACAAAATTAGCCTTAGATTAGTCAATTTACTTCATTTTATATCAATGAAAGTTCAATTATAGTTTAGTTTCTTTTGCACCTAAAATTTTTAGTTTAAAGTCTTTTTCATTGGGGCAAGATCCGAATTAGTGGCAGTTTCTCTAAGCCACATATAGTCATTACCCTATGTGAAGCTATAAATTTCGAAAACAATCCTAACCTTGGACTAGGTTTACAAGTTCTAGCATGTCCACATCCAATCCTAGTAAACACTAGCTTATGTGTTTGCCCTTAATTTTCTGAGTGGTAAACAACCACAAAACTAAATTTTCAAAACCATTTTATGACTAGAATTTTTATTGTTTGCCTATAATGAAAAGCTTGTGGGCTTCTAGTGTAGGAGAACACAAGAAGTGACACTCGAGCGTCCAGCTACAAAAATGATTACCGCTCAAGCACAAGAAGTGACGCTCGAGCTCCAAGACACAATGAAAAAGGGCATCACCGCTTGAGCGCAAGAATTGATGTTCGAGCGTAGAATACACACTCTCAATAGTTTTACAGACAAAAGACCATCGCTCAAGCATAAGAAACGTCACCCAATCGCACCACCGCTCCAGCGTAGAATACACTTTCCTAGTAGTTTTGTAGGCCTGCAAAAGTACTGAGAGTCCACAAAGCCCTCTTGAGCACAAGAAGTGACGCTTGAGCAGAGGAGTAAAATTCTGGACAATAAAAGTTTGAAAACCAAGCTACCAACCTGTTCCATACGCAATCAATATAATCCAAAAGCCAAACTCAAGGAGGGAAAAGAGGAATGAGACAAGAACAACAATACAGAACCGTAAAACTCGAGTCTAGAATATCAAATAGGTCGGGTCTAAAGCCAAAATCGCTATATATCTAATATCAACCAAATAATGATAAATATTTAGTGCATTAACTATTTTATCAATTGAAAAAGACACATTAAAAAAAAAAAAATTAATTAGAACTTT
>NW_021024569.1:0-27235 GCF_004153795.1 Camellia sinensis | reverse complement strand
GCCAGATACAGAGTCGCCACCTAAATATTTTATTTTTGGGGAAATTTAGGAAACCCTGACTCGTTGCCTAAGGCCACGTGTTCGTCATCACCAAAGTTGCCTCGGCTTGGGAACTTGGGTACACTTGGGGAAGGTCACTTCGTGAGCACCCCCGCTCGCCCAATGAAAGATCGGCCTCTACTAACCATGATATCTTGTTTTGTAAACATATGTGTTCTTATTCCGGTTATTAGCCTAGAATTACTATGTGATGCGCACAACACACAAGTATAGACTAGATCGCCTAATTTGGAATAAAGCATCGCGTATCCGTTTGTTTGGAAAAGGGGCTTGAAGTTTGCTACTCGCAAGTAGGCTAAAACACGGATTTTGATGAATTATTCCAATTCAAGTAATCCAACCTTCACGCACAGGCATTCAGGCAATTATATCACATAAGCAATTAGCCTCATGGCAAGCATGCTGTCATGTTAACACTCACATGCATGCGAGATGCTAAAGCAATAAGCACTCATCGTGTACTCTGAGCCAAAATAGAAAACTAGTTAGTGATCATGCATGATCCTAGTTCATGTTAAGATGGCTAATGCAATGCATACAAAATGCAGCTAGAATAGGCTCGGCTAATCCAAGAATGGCATGTGGAATGCAACAACTCAATGCATGTATTCAAGTTTGCATTGAAATACTATGCGGTTAGCATGATGTGCCGAGCCCGGTGCGTGCAATACAGAGGAATGAATGCACACATGCATAGCATGCTAAATCAAACATGCCCTAAAACTCAACATCATAAGCGGCTAAATAAAAGGGAGAAAGAAGTGGAGGTTGGAAGACATGCATCACACACACACACACTTATTACACAATTGCGTCTTCTCAAGGGAGGGACCGAAAGAATAATACAAATTAATTAACTAACAAGCTAATTAAATATTACAAAACCACTTAACTAGTTAAACAAATTAACTAAGCTAATAAAGCGGTAAAGCAGCCTCGGGAAGAGGGACAAATGCACGCATGCTCCGACGCCTTGCTCGGAAATCCATCACCATACTCATGCTGCCTCTGTTTACACTGGTCTACATCTCTGAAGACTGCACAAGTCTCAATAATGCTCATGAACCATCCCCTGAAGGTTGTGGGATGCCACCGGCTAGAAAATAGTACCACCGGCTATGAAAACACGGTCATCGACCAAAAGTGGGTCCATCGGCCACAAATACATAGCCCGCCGGCACTAGAGATGGCTGACCGGCCATCTCTTCCTATAGGATCCTGTTTTGCTGCAGCAGAGGATAGACAAGACATGGCAATGCATTTTCAAAGCAATGTGTGCACCACCACCCTCCCCATCATGTTTGAGACTCAAAAGAGTATGGTTCTCGACCCTCGGGCCACCAATCACGCATTTCAATGCATGATGGCCAAATGTGCCAAGTGTGCATTTTAATGTCCAATGAAATGCACACAAAACACATAATAGATCCTAACCTCTATCATGATTGATCAAGAGGCAAGAAATGCAAATATGCACAATGCTATGCAACCTAATCATGCAAGCAAGCCAATGCAATATGAGCATGCAAACAAGCAATGTTATGCAAGGCAATTAGCATATAACAATACGCAAAGACATGCATGCAAACAAGCATGTGACTTCATTCAATCACGTAACAACATGTGAGGCAAACATGTAACAACACGTTAAGCAACGTAAAAACCAAAAGAATGCATGCCAAATGCACTATTGCTTAAACATGCAACAACATATTGATAGGCCAAGTATACGATAACATGCAAGGCAAGCATGCGACAACATGCGGGAATGGTCTTAAGCCAAAATGGGCAACTCTCAAATAAGCCCAAATCAGTGGCCAAAGTATTAAGAAAATGAGGACAAATGCACATACAAACATGCATGTATAAATGGCCCAACACTTAGGCATAAAAGGGCCACTTTTAAGAACACTTAAAAGGAATGGAAAGCATGCAAATGTGACGACATTACATGCCCTGAAAGGAGGCTAAGAGTGATGCCAAATGTCATAAACAAGTCAAACACGGCATGCTCAAAACCGAAGCCTAAAACTAGTCGAGGGACTTGAACCAAAGCTACACAAAACAAAGAGCATATGGAAAGTATGACCCAAAACAGTCCTAAATCATGGTAAAATGAGCCTAAAACATGCAATGACTAAAGCCAAAACAAGCTAAAACAAAGAGGCAAAATCACGAGGCATGCAAAGCCATCCAAGAGGTGTTACACCACACCTAATACAACCAAACATGGCATTATCTAAGCAACCAAAATAGAGTTATGGCATGTCAAAATGAACCCAAAAACCCGCTTAGATTGCAACCCAAAGGCCTACACACGATGGCATGCACAATGACACATTTATGAGGTATAAAACACAAACTTTTTAAAGCATCAGAGGAGCCATAAGTGCAAGTATAGGAGCATGCTATATGGACTGAAATATCATTATAAGTGATGCCAAACCATTGAAATGATGCAAGTAGAGCATGCTAGAGGATTCAACACTCAAAGCCTACAAGCTAGATTACATGGTAGCTATACAAAGCAAGTCATGGATGACCCGAACAACCAAAATCAAACCTCAAGCATACCAAAACATGGATAAAAACTTCTTGAAGCCAAGCCAAAATCATGCTAGAAAGACATGTTACAACACGATGCATGTTAAGGCCAAATCATGGGATTACAAGACAAGTGTATGGACCATACATGGCATGTCTAAACCAACTCAAAAAAGAGGTGTATCATGGCAAAATGAAGCCTAATACATACTGAAATGGAGCTAAATAAAGCTATGCAAACATGCTACCATTATGAGCCCTAAATGGAAGCATTAGAGACAACATGGAGAGGGGACAGCCCTCTCCCATTTATGACCTCAAAACCACCTCTCCACCAATGAAAATCCTTTGGATTTTAGTGGTAGAGGGGTCATGCAAAGACCAAAACAATGGCCAAAATGGATGGCCTAAAAGAAGGCCTAACAGGGCCTTGGAGGGGGAAACAACCCCAAACCTCAAAGTGACGTTAAACAAAGTTCTAAAGCATACAAAATCAGAACTTTATTTGTTATAGTCGAATCTCAAAATAGCATGCAAGATAGGCTAAAAGTTTGTGCAAAAATGGGGAATAAAGAGGATAGTTTCTTACCCTTGAAGAACCTCTTCAAGAACACCACTCCAGCAGGTTCCTTGGATCAAAACCAGCCCAAAAATCCTAACAACAACCCTCTGGTGCCTCAAAAACCCAAGGGTGGTGTAACACTAGGTGCCTTAGTGAAAAATTAAGAACAAAAACACCTTTAGAGCACCATTACACACACTCAAATGCAAAGAGAGGGAACTATAGAGATAGATAGATACAAAATCTCTAACCTAAAATCCCAGCACCTCTGAGAAGGAAGGAGGGCCTCCCCTCTTATAGGAATTCAATTCCTAAGCTTCTTGGAGAAGCTAACACAAGGGAGCAAATCCCTCCATACACGTGTATGGAGGGGGCGTAAACAGCTGGCATAAAATATCTACATAAAGCAGATGAACAGGGTTCGGCCAGCAAAAATGGCCGATTGACCAACACAATGGCCGGTCGACCAAATATAGTGCCGACCGGCCAACACTTTTGGCCGGTGGAAAGAAACAAGGTACGGCGGCATCATACCTTGGCCGGTGGGGTGTAGGGATGGCCAACAAGCCACCCTCTTCCCTTAGAAGCAAAAACAAAAGTGTTTGGTCCATGACCAAGCACAAAACAGATAGGTTGAGAGATCTTGAGGCAAGGCCCGTGGCTGAGACCTCCAAGAACTCAAAACGAACACGAACATGGATAATCATCGAGTGTTCAAACGATGACGTCCAAGTCTTGAAGACGGTCAAAAATGGGGTGTCTACACTCATGCCGTCTAGGACTGGCACGCCTACCACCACCACATCCACATCCTGACATTCTAATGATGATAACACAAGAGATTAGCATATTTACAAATGTGTCGAAGCTAACTCATTCGTGTCCTAAAGCGATGGACAACAGTTAATTCAATACACATAATCGCATAAACACATACAAATTTCCTTTTCTAGATAAAGATCGTCCCGCGACATTGCCCGAGTTACAGTTAGAAATAGCAGTGATCAAGTACTCTTCTTACAGGACTTCTAGAAACTCATAGACCTAATCAACATCTTAGAAATTAAATCTCATATCCATTTAGCCGCATAAACAATTATCACATAGCACACCATACATACAAATATCTCTATCAATAAACCTATTGTGGTAAGAACCATTTCCCACGTATCCAAAGTATTCCAACCCAGTACGCTTTGATACTAGGTTGTAACACCACAAAATAAATAACAATAAACCATACAACATGTTAATTAAATAACAGCACGTGATAAAATAATTATCCTTCATTAATTCCAATTACTTGGACAAAGAGTAACATATGCGGATATACATTCACAAGTCTAACCCGGAATCTACAGCATATGTTACATGATAAAGAAATAAGATGAACATAAGCATACCAGATAATGCCCTAATGGCTACAATTTTCCAAGACGATGCTTGGTTACAACAAAAGTGAGTTTGAAACTCAAAACAGATAAAATCTGAGGCCTGTACAAAAGTAATTACGACAAGTAAACAAAATGAAGCTCTTTCTCCAAGTCCTTCCAACCAATTATTTTCGAGGAGGCATATCATCAGCATATGAAAATGGATTTCCACGTAGGGTAAGCCAAAGCCTAGTAGACATACAACACAATTTATGAATCTTAGCAAAATCATAAGGTGGATGCATATGCAATGCTCGTGACAAACATTTATATCTCTTTCCAAAACCACACAATGCTAAGTTTCTATCACAATTCATAAAGTGTTTCCTTTTCAATAGAAAGCAACACTATGAATACAACTCTCTGAATCTGTAGGTACGTGTATGCAAGTAGACTACATAAGTACTATCAATTTGTCATTTTTACCGATATTAATCAAAAAGCTCGACTCCTATCCGCATAGGTCTCTGGTCTTTAACCGATGGTACACATGCCAACTTAATATCATAACCACACCCCCGATCCAGAATCACGAAGTATTCACCCATTTTTTGTGAAAACAATAAACATTTTCAATGTGTTAATATGCAACAATGCCTAATGCAAATGGATGAGAAAATAGTTTCAATTCTCCTAGTTATCATGCAATTTCTACAGCAATCATAGCTATCCTCCACTGATAGCCCAAAATAGATATTTCTAAATAGATAAATAATTTTCATAATGATAAACCTTCCAAATTTCAAGATGTGAGTGATAATACATATCCAACTTCACCATCCTTATCTATACTAACCGAATTTCACAAGTCCAACATCAATTCCATTATCTTTTCAAAATCAACATTTGAAATCCTTAGGGAAAAACCCTCTTTTCTTTATGAATCAATCCCACGGATAAAAACACATCATTTTATCACAACTCATCCTCATTTACAATCCCATAACCATTTTGATGAATCCATTTGAAAACCTGTCTTTTGATTTTTGACCCAAAACCCTAGATTTCTCCAAAAATCCCCAAATCATAACATCATTTTAGAAATCACAAATAACTAAGTTAAAAAACATAAGAAAGTGTGGAGAATCCCTACCTTGAAGCTAGAAAGTGAGAGAAGGAGTGAAAAAACTTCAACAACACCGAAACCTAACTTTGTTCGGATGAAAAGAGAGCTCTCGGAGTGCTCTACATTTTTATAAAAGGCATTAGGGTGGAGAAACCAATGGATCTAGGTGTATTTGTGGAGAGAATATGAGTTTTAGAGAGAGAGAGAGAGAGAATCTCAACTTAGGGTTTTTGGAAAGTTTAGAAAGAGAGAAAGATGAAAAAGTGACTAAAAATCTTACTTTTATGAACTGATATAAGCGCAGGCCTCTTGAGCACAAGAAGTGTCGCTTGAGCTACCAGACACAATAAGCGATACCGTTCGAGTGCAAGAATGACCGCTCGAGCGTAGAATTCAAACTTCTTACAGACAAAGGACCATCGCTCGAGCTCAAGAAAGGCCGCTCGAGCCAACACCGCTTGAGCACAAGAATGACAGCTCGAGCGTGGAATGCCATCTCACGCCCCAAAATAAACACAATATGCCCATCTCGTAACAACTAATAAATATCAACAAAAATGAAATGATAAACTTTCATTAATCAAAGTTTGATATACAAAAGGTGACACATGCAATATACATTCATAAATAGTACATCCTAAATCTGCAACATGTGTTACAAAATAATGAAAAGAAATGAAGGCTAAACAAATAATCATATGCCCTAATGGCTTACATCTTTCCAAGTCAATGCTTGGTTACAAGAAAAGTGAGCTCAAACACAATACAGATAAAGCCCTGGCTTACACATAATTAAATACAAAATAATAAAAATGAGCGTTCAGCTCCATGATCCTTCCAAGGTATTGCCTTGGCGGAGGCATATCACCAGTACTTGAAAATGATTTTCCCATAAAGGGTAAGCCAAACCCAGTAGAAATAATCCAACACGATGTATAAATCTTAACAAAGCCGTGAGGTTTTATACATATGCAATGCACATGCCAAAACATTTTATATCTTTTTCCAAAAGTCATACAATGCCAGGTTTATGTCACAGTTCTCAAAATTATCTCCTTTATAATAGTAAATAGGGGGAAACTGAAACCAGTACAACCTTTCAGGAATATTTCATCCGTGCGAAACCGTCAAACTAGACCCATGTATACATAGGCTATACAAGCCTTACTATTGCCATTTTAAGAATATTTCGTCCGCGGGAACCGGCACCTATGTATATGTGTGTTTTTCAGGACTTTCACCTTAGACACACAGGCCAACTTGATTTAGTGATACACACCTCTACTCCACATTCACCCATTTTCTCAAAATCATAAACATTTACAATGTATTTAGTATACAACAATGCTCAATGCATATAGATGAGAAATTATTTTTAGTTCACCTAATTCTCATGCAATTTCTACAACACTCATAGCTATCTTCCACCAATAGCCTAAAATAGATATCTCTAAACAGATAAATAATTCCATAAAGGTAAAGTTTTCCAAAATCTCGAGATGGGAGTGATAATACAAATCCAACTCCATCATTATCATCTACATTTTAATTTCATAATTCACAACATCAATTTCATTCTCTCTTCCCAATCACAAACATTTACATTTTAGGGCGAAACCCCTTTCTCTTTGAAAATCAATTTTGACATAAGAAATATCTCCTTTCAACATATATCGACTCCAATTTCATAACCACAACCATTTCCAAAAAACATTTGAAAACCCCTCTTTTACATTTTGATTTCAAACCCTAGGTTTTACTGAAAACCCTCAAATCACTATAATCTTTTAAAATAGCAAATAACTAAGGTAAAACTCATACAAGAGTGTGGAAAATCCCCACCTTGAAGCTAGAAGACCAATGAGAGAGTGGAGAAACCTCAAAGAAGCCAAAATCCACTTTCATTCGGATGAAAAGAGAGCCCACGGAGCGTTCTACCTTTTTCACAAAAGGGAGTAGAGTGAAGAAATCACTAGATCTTGGTGTTTTTGTAAACAAAAGGTAAGTTTTAGAGAGAGAGTGTGTGTGTCTAGATCTAGGGTTTTTGGAAGGTTTAAAGAGAGAGTGAGATGAAAAAGTGATAAGAAATGGTGGTTATGCGATCTGATATATGCACAGACCGCTCGAGCGTAAGAAGTGACGCTCAAGCGTATAGACAAAAAAGATTTGACCGCTCTAGTGTAAAATACAAACTCCCATTAGTTTTACAGACATAAGGCTAACCGCTCGAGCACAAGAAGCTTCACGCGAGTGTAGAACGCATACTCCCATAAGTTTTGAAGACTTGTAACAATACTAGAAGGTCTCAAAGACCGCTCGAGTGACCGAATGTACGCTACAGCGAACATGCCAAAATTCAAGAACTGCTCGAGCGCAAGAATGATCGCTTGAGCAAACTGGTCAAAATCTGGGCAACAAGAGTTTTGAAAAACAAGGTACCAACCTATTTTAAATGCAATCGAGACACTCCCAAAAACCAAAATCAATGAGATATAAGGGGAAGCAAGACATGAACAACTATATCTGACAATGAAACCTGGATCTAGAACATCAAATGGGTCGGGTCCAAACCAGAATCGCTATACCCTCTCCCCTTAAGGAATTTCATCCTCGAAATTTAAAATCGACAACAACTCTGTGCTTAAATTAATTACAACAATACTCGCAACCATAACCATCCACCAGTCATCCTTTCTCATAACAATGATGCACAAAGTTCTCAACATGGAACATATAATTCACATTTCCTAAAGATGTACAATGTTTATACTAAATCAATACAACAAAAGTTTCAATACATCTTCAAACATTAATAAACAAGTCTGGATACTTCTCATGGACTTCCAGCTTGCGTTCCCATGTTGCCTCCTCAACCCCATGCTGCCTCAATAACACCTTTACCAAAGGAATTGTCTTGCCTCACAAGACTTGGTCTCGAGTATCTAAATCTCTTACTGGTGTTTCCTCGTATGAGGCATCCTCATCTACCTCTAACTCCATTCAATCCAACACGTGTGATGGATCTAGCTCATACTTTCGGAGCATACTGATATGAAATACATCATGAACCCTGAAAAACTATGGCAGCAATGCCAAATGATAAGCTACCTCCCTAATCTGCTCTAAGATCTCAAAAGGCCTAAACCTAGGAGACAACTTCCTACGCTTCCCAAACCTCATCAAACCCTATCTGGGTGATATCTTCAAGAAGACATGTTCTCCTACCTCAACAGCCAAAGGTCTCCTCTAACGGTCGGCATAACTTTTCTGGTGACTCTGAGTTGTAGCCAACCTCCTATGAATAAGAGTGACCTTCTCCGTCATGTCCCAAACTAATTGTAGACCTATCACAGGTGCATCACCCACCTCGGCCTAACATACTGGAGACCTACACAGTTGGCTATACAAGGTCTCAAATGGTGCCATGCAAATACTCAACTTGAAGCTATTGTTATAGTGAAACTCCACTAAAGGCAAGTGCCTTTCCCACGACCCTTTAAAGTCAAGAATACAAGCCCGAAGCATATCCTCTAAAATCTGAATGGTACGCTCCAACTGACCGTCAGTCTGAGGATCATACATGGTACTAAAAGTTAATCTCGTGCCCAAGGCATTTTGTAGGCTCTACCACAATCGAGCCGTAAAACGCAAATCTCTATTTGTAACAATCGTTGTAGGAACACCGTGCAACCTCACTATGTCTATAATATAAAAGTCAGCAAGATAATCTACTGAGTCACTCACGCGCATAGGTATAAAGTGCACCGACTTGGTTAACTGGCCAATTACTACCCAAATCGCATCATTACCCTGTTGAGTCATTGGAAGACCCACAATGAAATCCATCGTGATATGCTCCCATTTCCACTCAGCTATAGGCAAGTTGGCCTCTGATGCTCAGCCTTCATTTGTTGACAAATAAGGCACCTCAAAACAAATAAGGCTACATCTCTCTTCATACCCTTCTATCGAAACTGGCAACTAAGGTCACAATACATCTTTGTGCCTCCCAAATGCACCACAAGGCATGAGTGGTAAAACTCTCGAAGTACTTCATCTCGACAAGACTCCGACATGAAAAGGCGGTCAAGGTATCTAATACTCGAGTCAGAATATACGTTCAAGTCTTTCTCTACCTTTCCACTAAAGATCTTTTTTCGGAGGGTTTCTACCTCAGAATCACCCCCGCTGTACCTCTACAACTCAATTTACAGGTGTAGGTTGAGCAACCGTGGTAAATAAAGCTATTGACTTAATGGACTCACTAAGATGCAAGTCAAAATCGCCAATAACGCCTAACATCTTCCATTCCCAAATGGCAATACTCGCAACACTGCTAATGGATTTCTTACTCAAGCCATCGGCCACAACATTAGCCTTCCTTGGATGATAATGCAACTCAAAGTCATAATCTTCTATAAACTCCACCCGCCTCATTTGCTTCAGATTCAAGTCTTTCTGTGTAAATAGATATTTCAGACACTTATGATCTAAAAATAAACTTCTCACCATACAAATAATGCCTCCAAATCTTCAAGGCAAAGATCACTACTGCTAACTCTAGGTCATGAGTAAGGTAGTTTCTCTCATGAGTTTTCAACTACCGCGAGCCATAGGCTACAACCTTTTCCTCTTTCATCAACACACAACCCAAACCTTCCTGAGACGCATCATAATACATTAAATAGCCCAAACTCCTCTTCGGAATACTCAATAGTAGAGCAGTAGTAAGTCTAACCTTAAGTTCTTGGAACGAGTTTTCACAAGTCTCACTCCACACAAATTTAATTCCCTTCCTCCTCAGTTTATTCAATGGTGAGGCCAATCTAGAGAAGTCTTTCACAAAAGTACAGTAATACTTGGCTAACCCCAAGAAACAACGAATCTCAAAGGTATTTTGGGCTTGTTCCCCATCTTGCACTGCTTCTATTGTGGAAGAGTCTACAGTCACTCCTTCCCCGGATACTACATGACCTAAGAACTTAACCTTTTTCAACTAGAATTCACATTCCCCAAATTTAGCATACAGTTTGTGGGCTCTAAGTAACTCAAGTACTACCCGCAAGTGTTCCTCCTTAGAGGGTGAGTAAATCAAGAAATCATCAACGAAGAGGACCACAAAACAGTTTTGGAATTCACGAAAGATCCGGTTCATCAAATCCATAAACATGGAAGGTGAGTTAGTTAGCCTGAACGGCATCACTAAGAACTCATAATGGCCATACCACATACGAAATGCTATTTTCTGGATATCCTCATCCTTCGCTCTGAACTGCTGATAACCCGATCTCAAGTCTATCTTAGAAAAGCAACAAGACCCCTTCAACTGATTAAACAGGTCATCTATATGAGGCATTGGAGGTACTTGTTCTTAACAGTTACCCTGCTCAATTTCCAATAATCAATACAAAGTCGAAAGTGCCATCTTTCTTCTTGGCAAAGAGAGCAGGTGCTTCCCAAGGTGAAGTATTAGAGCGACTAAAACCCTTATCTAACAATTCTTGGAGTTGAACCTTTAACTCACTCAACTCAGCAGGTGAAAATCTATACGATGCCATAGAAATCGGTGTCGTGCCAGGCACTAAGTCAATATAGAATTCAATCTCATGGTGGGGTGGCAAACAAGGAAGATCCTCGGGAAAGACATCAAGGTATTCACAAACTACCCTCGGTAACTCAACTTGAACCTCATCATATTCTCCACCCAAGAAGGTTACAAGAAAATAACTAAGCTCACTCCAACCATGCAGATCATAAATTGGTGACAAAACTCTATCAACCGGGTCCCTCGACAAATAAAAACAGGCACCACCCAGGGTACATACAATAACTCTCTAACGATAACAATCTATAACAACCCGGTATAAAGACAACCAGTCCATACCCAAAATAGTAACAAAACCTAACATATCAATAAACACAAATGCAAAAGGAAGTCGATGTCCGACAACCTCTATATCACAACCCCAACACCCTAGGTCCAACACAACCTCACCAGCAACAAGTGACTCTACCCTGAGTGCAAATGCTATCTGAACTGCTTCTAACCCAATCCCCATGTAGACACCCCATTTTTGACCGACCTTAAGACTCAGACGTCACAGATCGAGCGCTTGGTGATTGCGCATGTTGTGCTCGTTTCGAGGTTTCAGAGTTTTTGGCTGAGAGCCTTACCTCCGGACCTCGGGACTCTTTGTACTTTGACTCGGTCTGAGGACTAAGTCTTGTTTTCTCTTCCCCGAGTGAGGGAGAGGTCTGGTAGACCATCTCTCAGTGGTCGTAGACTACTTTTGTGGTCGTAGGCCACTGTTCCCGTTTGGAGACTAGTTTCTGGTTTTCGGAGACGTCGATCGCGCGCCTCGGCTCAGGACCGCTTAACATTCTCCATTTGCCCCAGTTTTTGGAGCACTTATTGTTTCCTTCATCTAAAGGGACACTGTGGCCCGGGAGACCACTTTTGTGGTCGTACGCCACTTTTGGTGCTCAACAGCCAGTTTTCGAGGCACCCAGCCGCGCGCTTTGCCCCCTGAACTCTCGTTTTGCATCCGTGTTGGTTCATTTTTGGCATGAACCTTGTTTTCCTTGTTTGAGAGGTGGTACAAGGGTGGGGGACCGCCTTTTCTCCTTGGAGACCACTTCTCTCTTTGCCAGTCGATTTTCTACTCAGGAAACTGGTTTTCTTGGTCTTTGGGCCACATTTACTAGTCTCCTACCATACCACTGACTTGCTTTCTGTGTGGAGACCACCTGTTGTACCTGCCGACCACCTTGTTTTGTGGGAGACCACTTGCCCTGGTCGGCCGACCAGGGAAAGCGGTCGGTCAGCCACCTCTTCTGGTCGGCCAGCTTCCTCTTATTTTGTCTGTCTGAGTGCATGCTAGTTGTGCCAGCTGGAAGGCACAGACTGGATCCTCCATACAGATCATTCCCTTAGCCATACTCGCATGCATATTTAGGCTTTGTTTTCAACTGAAAAAAAATCTTCATATTTAATTGTTTTTCATGTTTGTTTAAGGCTCTTTTGGTGTTGAGGGTCATCTACCCTCTTGCATGCTCTATTTAGCCTTGTTTTGTGCCATACCATGAGACCTTTGTATTGATTTTTGCTTGGAATTTTAGCCACTGAAATCCAGCGGATTCTCAGTGATTGGCATGGAGATTTGAGGGCCTAAATCGGAGAGGGGAGACCCTCTCTCTTTTGGCCTTGTTTGTTTGCATTTTTGGCCTTTCAAAGGAGCACATATTTTCATACTTCCAAGGCTAGGTTCAGGCCCTTTTTTGTGACTTTTAGGACTTGCCTTAGCTCTATCTATGGCTGGTTTGGTCACCTTCTGCATGCATCTTGCATGTGTAGAACAATCCCTTGCATAGCCTATCAACGTAACCCCTCATTCTTGCATGTATTGGTCTTGTTTCAGTGGGTTTTTGGCCATCATTTAGCATGCCATGATTCTTTTTTTGGCTGGTTTGGTAGCCTCTCATATGCTTCATATGCTTGTAGTGTAAATCAAGTTTACTAGCTTGAAAAGTATGTTGTTTTGGCCATCTATGCTAGCATATTTTGGCCATGATCCAAACTGATTTTATTCATATTTTGGGCTGCCTTAGCTCTGTTTGAAGTGTTTTGGGTCATGCATGCATTGTTGTGTATGGTCATGGTTCAATCTAGCTTACTAGCTTTGTATATCGGGTCCACTAGCATGCGTTGCTTGGGTTTTGGCATGATTTAGCATCATTTCTACCATGATTTCAGTGCATATTTCTTGGTCATATTCTCATGTTTGTCACTCTTTCAATGTGCTTGAGAGTTGCATCATTATACCCCATTCATGAACCATTGCATGAGCTTCTTTTTTGTGCCTTTCAAGCCATCATCCTAGTTCACTTTTGCTCCTATTTTGGCCTGCATAGGGTCTGTTTGGTGTTGGTTTGGCCATTTGAGCATTGCTTTGCATGCCTATAGTGTAATGCACTTCACTAGTTTCGGTACTTGAGCCATTCAACATGCATTGTGTAAGTGGTTTACATCATTTGGAGTTGTTTTGTATGCCATTTTAGAGTTGGAACATGTGCCATTGTACTCCATGTTTCATCTTTTGAATGCTCTTGGAGAGTTGCATTTTGTGCCTTAGGGTTGGGCCATTGCATTTTGAATGCTTGCATGTGTTTTGGTGCCTTGATTTCATCATCATTGGCCACTAATTTGGGTATGGCTGAGGCCCATTTATTTTGGTTTAAGTCCATTTTACATCGAGCATCCCATTGTAGTTCATAGCATTGCGCATGCCATGTAGTTCGTCGCATTGAGTATGCTATTTGATATTCGCATTGTGTATGCTAGTCGCATTGTGCTATATTGTTGCATGCTTATTTTGTCTTGCATTGAGTATGCGCACATTAGCATTGTACATTGTGCGTTGTGCATGCCACTAGCCTTGTTAGGTTGTCCATGTTGCATTTCATATTGGCATTGTGTATGCTATCATGTCCCTTGCATATTTGCATGCTTAGTTACATCGCATTAGGATTGCATGCTAGAGTTGCATTTTTGCATGCCATGTTTGTTGCATTGTGTTTGGGATTGGAGTTAGCCCGAACACGGGAAATGAGGGACGTCTCGTACTCAAAGTGACAAAACGTGCCTCGATTCCCGATCGCCGACATTCTTGACTTCCCATGACGGAGTTGTTGGCTTTAGGTGCTTATCTGTGCATTCATTTCACATTGAGTCATGCAATTTGACTACTCGGCCATCATGCATCGAGATACGTGATTGGTGGCCCGAGGGTCAAGGACAACACTCATTTGAGCTTATGCAATGAAGGGGAGAGTGGTCACCCACACATGTATTGCAAATACTTTGCCGTGCCTCTCTCTTTCCCATTGTTGTAGAGAAACCAGAAACCAGGAGAAGAAACTGGTCGGCCGACCAAATTTACTGGCAGGCAGACCACATTTTTTTGTTTCCACCACAAAAAGTGGTCGGTGGTTGGTCTCCCATGCCCATAAGCGGGTCAGCAGCCTTCCCACAGATTCTCAGGCTGAAGTTTCATCTCTCTGGAGCTTTGTGCAAGTTTCTGAGGTCAATTGCAAACAAAGGCAAGTCGGGGCGTTGCGAGGGATTTCCGAGCAAGGCGATTCAAGCATGCATGCATCCTTTGTCATCCAAAACCGAGCTGAGGCAGCCCACTTCATTTAGTTTATATGCTATTTATTTTCTTGCTTACTTAATTTGTTGATTAATTAGAGTTGTGTAATAATTAGCTGTGATTTGTTATTTATTCAATTGTGTAATAACTAGTTTAATTAGATTAGCTTAGATTAGCTAGCTAGTTCTGTATTATTTATTTGTACCCTCCGCCGAGAGGGCGAACTCTGTAAATTGTGTGCGTGTATGTGATGCATGTCTTCCAACCTTTCTTTCTCCCTTTTAGTTACCAGCTTTCGATAGTTAGTTTTAGGGCATGTTTCAATTAGCATCTTTATGCTCGCATGTTTGCATCCATTCATCTATCTTGCATGCACTGAGCACGGCACATCATACTAATTGCATCGTATTTCAATTCCAAGTTGAATACATGTATCCATTGTTGCATCTCACATGCCATCTTAGAATAGCTGAGCCTATCTTACTTGCATTTTGCATGTTTTGCATTAGCCATCTTAACATGAACTAGGATCATGCATTGATTACTAACAAGTTTCTGTTTTGGCTCGGAGTACACTGTAAGTGTTTATGCTTTAGCATCTTGCATGAGTGCGAGTGAGTGCCATGATAGCATGCTTGTTACGAGGATATTTGCTTACGTGATTAACTGCCTGAATGCCCGTGGGTCAAGGTTGGATTACTTGAATTGGGACAATTCATTGAAATCTGCATTTTAGCCTAGTTGCGAGTAGCAAAATTCAAACCATTTTCCAAACAAACGGATATGCAATGCTTTGTTCCAAATTAGGCGATCTAGTCTATACTGGTTTTGCTGTGCGCATCACGTAGTAATTCTAGGCTAATAAACCGGAATAAGAACGCATGTGTTTTCAAAAATAAGATATCATGTTTAGTACAGGCCGATCTTTGATCGGGCGAGCGGGAGTGCTCATAGATGACCTTCCCCTCTCGTACCCAAGTTCCCAAACCGAGGCAACTTTGGTGATGACGGACACGTGGCCTTAGGCATGAGTCAGAGTTTCCTAAATTTTCCCAAAATAAAATATTTAGGTGGCGACTCTGTATCTAACAAAGCAGTCCATGTTTGGCAGTTTTTTCTAAAAATAGTTTTTCAAAATGATTTTTCCGGCTTGGATTCTTTGGTGATTTACCAATCTCGCATTGCACTTTGCAAGATCAGATTAAGACCGTGACATGTGAGTCGGAATTGTAGTGAGCCCAATGAACAAAGCGGGATTTTCCAGGGACGTTCGACGCGTCTACAGTTTCTGGCGACTCTGTTGGGGATTAGAGAATTTGACTCGAACTCATGATATCTTGTTTTGATCTCACTTATGTGTTTCTTTTCAATTGCATGTGCATTGGTGCGCCTAGGACACTGTGTTTGCCATCTGCTATTCCAAATGGTTTTGCTGGAGGCTCGCTTTGAGAAGCGTGCCATAAGGCTGACCGTTACAAGCTTGCCATGATGGGAACACACCCTATTTTTACCGGGGCACCCTTTTGACCATTCGACCTATTTGCCATATCGGAATTCCGTAGTGACCATTCCAAGCTAGGACAGTTACTTACCCGAATGTAGGTTGTTTGAAACTGCTGTGTGCGTAGTGAAACCCTAGCTCCTGACAAAATAGGACAGGGAAACCCTACCCCTCCATAGGGGTGTTTTTGGCTCTCACTTGCTTGCTATGTGCTTTTAGAGTGTGTCTCTACAGGAATGCATATATCAGTTTGCAAGTCTGGGTATCAGGCCTGCGGGCATTGGTATTTGAGAATCAGTTATATCTGCAAGTATCAGATTCAGTTTTGGGGCAGTAATTTGGGGAACAGTGATCAGCGGTCGAATACAGTTATTCAGCTATGCTCGTATCTGTTTTGGTGAAACCAGGCTAAGATGCTGTCTGTTTTCTTCTTTTGCAAGGTAGTCTCGGAACCATAGCTTCAGAAGGCTCCAACATCCCCCAGGTACGTTGGACTTGTGTTAATAGACTTTCTGAGGTTAGAGATTCAGTTCAAGGTCGAATCAGTGTTCCTTCGCTAGAGGCAGGATAAAAAGGCCAGTCAGGCACAGATCATCAGTTCAACAGTCTTCGGATCAGCGATCATTATCCATCTCACCTGTGCGTAGTTGGGTTGAGATATCCACTTTTACTTCAAGGAGATACACATGTTATTCAGCTAGATCGGCACCGTATGGCAGGAATAGAGGAAATGATGTGTCAACTCCAAGAAAGTATGAGAACCATGCAGCAGGACACTGCCCATCAAGCAGAGTTTTCCAAACAATAGGCCAAGGTCATGGCTCAATAGGCAGAGTTAATTGCTAGGCTACAACAACAAACCGGAGCATCAGCTTCACACCAAGCTCCTCCCCTGCCAAGAGTGCCAATACTCGGGGAGGCAACTAATGTCCAAGAAAATACGGACATTCCAACAGGATCGGCTCAGCCCCCAATCCTACCCCAACTATCCAAGGCACAGGTCAACCCACCGGATTCTCCCTTCGAGTTCGAAGTAGACCCCACAGCATTAAAAGTGAGCAAGCTTGAAAAGCTATTCAAGAAGTCTCAGGGTGTGAAGTCCATTCCAGATATTGAGGATGGGTACACCGACTCGGCCGTGACGCTGCCAGACCGTTTTAAGATGCCACTTATTGACCGCTTTGACGGATTCGGGGATCCCATGGTGCATTTGCGGTTGTTTTCGGACATACTAAGACCGATGGGCCTCACCAAGTTACAAAAGCTTTCTTTGTTCGATCGGACCTTGTCGGGTGTGGCGGCTATTTGGTACGCAAAATTGGAAGACTCTGTTAAGAGGAATTGGGAGGAGATGGCTGAGGCCTTCATAGCTCAATACTCCTACAATATGCAGATTGAGATTACGACTCGTGATCTTGAGACAACCAGGCAGGAGCCAAAGGAGAGTTTCTCCAATTTCGTGACCCGGTGGAGGGCCAAGGCCTCAATGATGACTGTCAGGCCTGTCGACAAAGACCAGATCGAGATGGTTGTGCGCAACCTCCAGCCCAAGCTCATGCAAAAGATGATCGTTCTCCCCCTACCCACCTTGGCAGATTTACATGAGATTGGGGTGTAAATCGAGGACTATGAAGTAGGGCCTCATTGACCAGGAGAAGGAGCAGCCCAGGAGGGCGTTTTCCCGCAGTTCGAATGCGACCACCAGTGATGATGCAGCTGCAAGATTTTTTGAAATGGGCATGGTTACCACCACCACATCAAAAACAGCTATCCCATTCACCGGTGCGTCCGGAAGTAGCTCACAAAAAACCAAATATCCACCTCAAGTCAAGAGGGTTTTTACCCCACTTTATATGCCTTTGTCAAAGGCTCTAGAGATCTTTCTCCGGAAAGGACATCTGAAACTATTGGAACAACGAACTGTACCTGATCCTATCCCTCCAAAGCATGACCAGACTACATACTGTGCCTACTATCAACAAACCGGTCATGACACTGATAGTTGCTTTTGTCTTCGCCATGATGTACAAGATTTGTTTGACAACAAGGTCATCGCCGCACCAGTCCAGCAAAGTCTATCGTCACCGGATCAGTGAACCTAGGGAATAATGTGATGTGATCGGGGGATGAACCACCTACGGGGGGCACTCAGTTTACTCTAGATGTGGCCTGTGGCATGCACAGTTTTGAGCAATGTGCGAATACTAGTTTTTGTACTTTCTGAGTTGGGTATTGGGTCAGTTTTGTTGTTTTGTATATAGTCAGTCTTTTTGTACTGAGTCAGTCAGTTCTGTCTTGTTGTATCGAGTCAGTCTTGTTGCGTTGGAGTCGGGTGATTCTGAGGGTGTTACCTCGGACATCACTATCTTGTTTTGTGTTTTCCTTTTTGCTTTCTTTCGAGTCTGCTTCTACCTTGGAGCCAGTTATGCCAACAGATCTGAACGAGACAGTAGTGGTTTTTTATGCTTTCGTGCATGCTTCTGCCTTGTGCCAGTTGTGCCAGAAACTTGAATGAAACGGCGGTGCTTTTCACCTGCTTCTTCTGTGCTTTTAAGTCATTGCATTGACCAAAATGTTTTTCAAAACTTTTTTTGAACACTGTTGTGAAAACGAAGAGGAAGGAATTCCTCAGGTTTTGCAAAAATTTGATCAACTGAGAGAAAAAGAGGCATGCTAAGGCATTAATGAATGAGATCATGTTTGTTAACGTGAGTACTGATAAGGATCCTGGCTTGATCTAGATTGGTTCTACATTGTTTTCAGTGCGAGCGATTGGTCGCTTTCTTAAAAGATTTCAAAAAAATATTTTGCACGGTCCTGCGAAGACCTGTTTGGAATCGCTCTTGAGATTGTGCAGCTTAGGATCGCTCTCAGCCTCGAGACTTGACCCCTTGCTTTCGAACATGGAACTTAGATTCAGAATGTTCAACGGTCAACCACTATTTATGGTCTGTGTGACCGGATCAGAAGCAGCCAATGAACTAAGGGCAAGAAAAGATCAAGAAGATCAGGTGTTATCAAAAGAAGCTTGCGAAGCTAGATCAGGAACACCCCTTAAACTAGGGGCAAAAGAATGTCAGATGCGTTTGAAGAGTCAAAGATGAGTCTTTTCTGCAAACCAGGGAAGACTGGTAAGAATGCCAAATCCCAGAAGGGGGAAAGAAGAAAGTATTGCTGAAGGATAACCGAGTTCCTATCCACAACACTAGGGGCAAATTTAGCCCCCATTGGATGGACACTTGCATCGTCAGCGAACAATGGCCATTCTCCTGGATTCAAATGACTTCAGGATCTCAAAACCATTCGACATGGACAAAGCTACACTTTTACCCTTGAAAGGCTCGTTGGGCCGAAAACCCGGAAGGGTGACCCAGGCAAAAGTTAGAGTTGGAAAAAAAGAAAAGAGAAAAGAAAAAAAAATACAAAGAATGAAAAAGAAAAGATGAAAAAACATGAAAAGAAATGAAAAGAATTGAAAAGAAAAGAAAAACATAGCTCGCAAGGTTGAAAACCCAGGAGGGCGGCCTTGGCAAAAGTTAGAGCGTAAAAGGTGAGAGTTAATACACGAGTGTACCTTAACCCAAACTACGTAAGGCTTGATTCCCATCTTTGGGATACGTAGGCAACTTCATTCTGAAGTCCAGCCGTAAAACACTTCAAATTCGACTGTGTCCACATGATGGTTCTGGTTATCTTTGTCTTCTCTATATCTGAGAATTTGGTTGTAATTGTCACTGTGAGGACTAGTTGCCATGCAGTGTTGCGGCGCTATATAGACTAGGGGCAAGTTTCCGTTGCCGTGCATTGCTGAGGTGCTATTCAGACTAGGGACAACTTTCAGTTTCCATGCAGTGTCGTTCAGACAAGGGGCAATTTTCCATTTGTTTTGGATCTAAGGTTGTACATCTCAAGAGTAAATTCTGCGTTGGTCGAGCAGTGGCCATTTGTAAAAATAGTTTTTGAGAATTTTTAATAAGGTTGACTAATTCTCTAGAAAATTATTCCATTTTTCTAAAACTGGACCATTTCTTGGATCAAAAGAGGATAATTTTCAGTGCTCATAACCTGACTTGCATGATTTCAAATCAAAAAATCGAACAAGCGTGTTAATCTGACTCTCATTTTGGTTAAAACTGTTTCAAAACGATGAACTAGGGGCACAGTTGAGTCAGGTTTTTTGTCTTTTCTCCTTTATCAACGCACTTGCCAGAAAGGGCATCATACCTGCCGAAAAAGGGTACCACTGAAGCTAACCGCAAAAGGACAGTAAGCTCTCACATCCTCCAAGCAACGAGGTATCAAGCCAAGTGCGAAGCACGAACTGGAATGGATCAAGACATTCCACTCCCTCATCTAGACAGATCTGATCACGTCCAAACTCCCCAGCAGAGCATCGTCAACCGATGTCAGCTGCAGAATTGCTACACACTCAGTTGTAGCACAGCCTCTCTGTGGGAGAAACTCACTGTTGTGAACAAGAATAAGAATCTGGTAGAATAGAGAGATGTGCGCTGAGAGAAAAAGTAAGGAAAGGAATTTTTTAGAAAAACAGAGCCTGAGGGCCGAGTGATGTGAGAATCACAAATGAGAAAGGGTGGGAAACAATACCCGAAGAAGCTGGCTCCTTACAAACTGAGAGGTCTCTCGCCATTAGAACACGTTTGAGTGTCGTGTCTCTTGTTTTTGTTTGTGTCGATTCTTGTTTTGAGTGGTTTCAAGTGTCTGTGTTTGTGTTTAGGTTGTTTACCTTTTGTTTTTCTTTGTTGAGTTGTAGTGTGCTATGTTCAGTCATAGGCTCAATACCCGGTTAAAAACTCATTTCTCAACTTCAAAATGAATTGTTTTGTGCTCAGGAGTGCTGTGCCGTTCTCAACATTTGTGCAAAACAGGATTGGTTTTTTCATAAAACTATAGGGTTCAACCCAGGTCATGTCAGAATAGTAAAACCAGGACCTATCTGAAGCTATGAAAGTTCCGGGCTGCAAAGCAAAAGAAAAGAGGAAAAATGTTGGGCATCTAAGTTTGTTTCAACTTCTACAAGTTCCGTCATTGCATCCCGTATATTCAGAATGAGCAGTGTCTTATATGAGCTGCGTGCCGAATAAACCGAATACTGTGTTATGATCTGCATGTTCTGAATGTGCAGTGTGCTGATAGGAGCTGTGTGCTCAAAGTAAACAGAATACTGTGTTGACTGTTTCACTGTTTTAGGCCAGAATGACGATCAGAAGTGCTCTCCCTGAGTACCATTCCCCGTGAAAGTTATCTTGGCTATGTTTGTAATGAGGGAAGTTGTGAATATGATCAGGAAGAAAGGCAGCATCCAAAGTGTTCTACATGAAGAACCCTTGTCAGTATTTCAGGGCCTTTGTACTGTAAGTTGAAGGTAAGTGTTTGAAGAGCACGAGGGGCGATCCCCGTCAGAGTAGATCGGTTCATCGCCACTCACCCCATGAGGTGCTTTCTAAAAGCGCCGCTAGGTTTGTTTATTGCTTTCCTTAAACATCACGCATTGTATTGCATTGTACCTATGAAGTTTCTTTCTCATTCATGCATGATATTGTATGTACGGTTCATTTGAAACAGGCACAACCAGGCGATATTGTATGTACGGTTCATTCAAAGAAGTTTTGTTTAAGGTCATTCACTTTAGTGTATCCATCACACTTCATTTACTTTTGTGTATCTATCACACTTTGTGTTCACCTTTTGTGTATCCATCACACTTGTTCACTTAGTGCATCTATCACACTTTGTGTTCACCTTTAGTGTATCTATCAGACTTGTTCACTTCGTGCATCTATCACACTTTGTGTTCACCTTTAGTGTATCCATCATACTTGTTCACCAAGTGCATCTATCACACTTTGTGTTCACCTTTTGTGTATCCATCACACTTGTTCACTTAGTGCATCTATCACACTTTGTGTTCACCTTTTGTGTATCTATCACACTTGTTCACTAAGTGCATCTGTCACACTTTGTGTTCACCTTTAGTGTATTTATCATACTTGTTCACTTAGTACATCTATCACACTTTGTGTTCACCTTTTGTGTATCCATCACACTTGTTCACTTAGTACATCTATTACACTTTGTGTTCACCTTTTGTGTATCCATCACACTTGTTCACTTAGTGCATCTATTACACTTTGTGTTCACCTTTAGTGTATCTATCATACTTGTTCACTAAGAGCATCTATCACACTTAGTGTTCACCTTTTGTGTATCCATCACACTTGTTCACTTAGTGCATCTATCACACTTTGTGCTCAGCTTTTGTGCATCCATCACACTTGTTCACAAAGTGCATCTATCACACTTTGTGTTCATTTTTAGTGTATCTATCATACTTTGTTCACTCAGTGCATCTATCACACTCTGTGTTCACCTTTTGTGTATCCATCACACTTTGTTCACTTAGTGCATCCATCACACTTTGTGTTCACCTTGTGTATCTATCACATGCTCACCTTGTGTATCCATCACACTTTGCCTCATATAGTGTATCCATCACACTCGCTTCACTTTTTGTATCTATCACACTATGCTCACTTTGTGTATCTATCACACGTTTGCTTAGTGTATCTATCACGCGCTCACTTCGTGTATCCATCACACGTTCACTTTAGTGTATCTATCACTACACTTGCTTTGTGTATCTATCGCACATGCTTACTCACTCTGTGTATCTATCACACTTCGTTCACTTTTATGTATCTATCGCACATGTTCGTGAGAATTGCATAATTTTCTTACATCCATTCTGCACGTAATGTCGTTTGATTTGAATTCACCTGCTTAAACTGTTGCATTTATTGTGTATATTTGTTTCATTACAGTTTTCTTTGCATGATCATAAGTTATACTCGGCTTTGTGCATACCCTTTGCATTTTGCCCCTGCTTGCGGGCACATCTCTTTAATTATCTCGTCTATTTGTCTAAGTCTTCGGCCTTGTCAAAAATAGGTCGTCTCTGGGCTTTGACATTCACTCCCGTCACTTATGACTTTCGAGTTCTGTCAAAGAGGGGCAACTGTAGACACCCCATTTTTAACTGACCTTAAGACTCGGACGTCACCGATTGAGCGCATGGTGATTGCGTATGTGGTGCTCGTTTCGAGGTTTCGGAGTTTTTGGCTTAGAGCCTCACCTCCGGACCTCGGGACTCTTTGTACTTTGACTCGGTCTACGTACTAAGTCTTGTTTTCTCTTCCCGGAGGGAGGGAGAGGTCTGGTAGACCATCTCTCAATGGTCGTAGACCACTTTCTTGGTTGTAGGCCACTATTCCCGTTTGGAGACTAGTTTCCGATTTTCAGAGCCGTCGGCCGCGCGCCTCGGCTCGGGACCGCTTAACATTCTCCGTTTGTCCTAGTTTTTGGAGCACATCTTGTTTCCTCTGTATAGAGGGACACTGTGGCCCGGGAGACCACTTTTGTGGTTGTACGCCACTTTTGGTGCTCAACATCCAGTTTTCGTGGCACCCAGCCGTGCGCTTTGCCCCCCGAACTCCCGTTTTTCATCCGTGTTAGTTCATTTTTGGCATGAACCTTTTTTCCTTGTTTGGGAGGTGGTACAAGAATGGGAGACCACCTTTTCTCCTTGGACACCACTTCTCTCTCCACCAGCCGATTTTCTGCTTAGGAAATTGGTTTTCTTGGTCTTTGGGCCACATTTACTGGTCTCCCACCATACCAATAACTTGCTTTCAATGTGGAGACTACCTGTTGTGCCTGCCGACCACCTTGTTTTGTGGGAGACCACTTGCCCTTGTCAACCGACCAGGGAAAGTGGTCGGCCGACCACCTTTTCTGGTCGGCCAGCTTCCTCTTGTTTTGTCTGTCTGAGTGCATGCCAGTTGTGCCAGCTGGAAGGCATAGACTGGATCCTCTATACACGTGTATGGAGGATTTGCAACCAAGTTTTAAGCTTCTTGGAGAAGCTTTGTCTTTGAACCCCTACAAGAGAGGCCTCCCCTCTCCTTTGCACAGGTTCTGATGTTGCTTAAGGCAAAAATATATATCTCCCTTTATATCTCTCTATTTTGGCTAAAAGTGTATTGTTCTTGGCGTATTGCACCACACCTCATAGCCATACACCTCCACCATTGATCTAAGGTTCTTGGAGGGGATTTTCAGAGGTTAGAGAGTTGGTTTTTGGTCCCATAACCTGCTGGTTTTTGCTGAGCTTCAAGGGTAACTCATTTTCCCTCTTTTAAGCTCTTTCTTGATCATTCTCTTAGCCATACTTGCATGCATATTTAGGGTTTGTTGTCAACTAAAAAAAGCTTCCTATTTAAGTGTTTTTCATGTTTTTTTAAGGCTCTTTTGGTGTTGAGGGTCATCTACCCTCTTGGATGCTCTATTTAGCCTTGTTTTGTGCCATTCCATGAGACCTTTGTATTGATCTTTGCTTGGCCTTTTAGCCACTGAAATCTAGCGGATTTTCAGTAGTTGGCATGTAGATTTGAGCGCCTAATTAGAGAGGGGAGACCCTATCTTTCTTGGCCTTGTTTGTTTGCATTTTTGGTCTTTCAAAGGAGCACATATTTGCATACTTCCAAGGCTTGGTTCAGGCCCTTTTTTGTGACTTTTAGGACTTGCCTTAGCTCTATCTATGGCTGGTTTGGTCACCTTGTGCATGCATCTTGCATGTGTAGAACAATCCCTTGCATAACTTATCAAAGTAACACTTCATTCTTGCACGTATTGGTCTTGTTTCAGTGGGTTTTTGGCCATCATTTGGCATGCCATGATTCTGTTTTTGGCTGGTTTGGTAGCCTCTCATATGCTTCATAAGCTTGTAGTGTAAATCAGGTTTACTAGCTTGAAATGCATGTTGTTTTGGCCCTCTATGCTAGCATATTTTGGCCATGATCCAAACTGATTTTGTTCATATTTTGGACTGCCTTAGCTCTATTTGAAGTGTTTTGGGTCATGCATGCATTCTTCTGTATGGTCATGGTTCAATCTAGCTTACTAGCTTTGTATATTGGGTCCACTGGCATGCGTTACTTGGGTTTTGGCATGATTTAGCATCATTTCTACCATGATTTCAGTGCATATTTCTTGGTCGTATTCTCATGTTTGTCACTCTTTCAATGTGCTTGAGAGTTACATCATTATACCCCATTTATGAGCCATTGCATGAGCTTCTTTTTTGCGCCTTTCAAGCCATCATCCTAGTTCACTTTTGCTCCTATTTTGGCCTGCATAGGGTCTGTTTGGAGTTAGTTTGGCCATTTGAGCATTGCTTTCCATGCCTATAGTGTAATGCACTATACTAGTTTCGGTACTTGAGCCATTCAACATGCATTGTGTAAGTGGTTTACATCATTTGGAGTCGTTTTGTATGCCATTTTAGAGTTGGAACATGTGCCATTGTACTCCATGTTTCATCTTTTCAATGCTCTTGGAGAGTTGCATTTTGTGCCTTAGGATTGGGCCATTGCATTTTGTATGATTGCATGTGTTTTGGGGCCTTGATTTCGTCATCATTGGCCACTGATTTCGGTGTGGCTGGGGACCATTCATTTTGGTTTAAGTCCATTTTACATCGAGCATCCCATTGTAATTCATAGCATTATGCATGCCATGTAGTTCGTCACATTGTGTATGCTAGTCGCATTGTGCTATATTGTTGCATGCTTATGTTGTCTTGCATTGAGTATGCGTGCATTAGCACTGTACATTGTGCATTGTGCATGCCACTAGCCTTGTTAGGTTGTCCATGTTGCATTTCATATTGGCATTATGTATGCTGTCATGTCCCGTGCATATTTGCATGCTTAGTTGCATCGCATTAGGATTGCATGCTAGAGTTGCATTTTTGCATGCCATGTTTGTTGCATTGTGTTTGGGATTGGAGTTAGCCCGAACACAGGAAATGAGGGACGTCTCGTACTCATAGTGGCAAAACGTGCCTCGATTCCCGATCGCTGACATTCTTGACTTCCCATGGCAGAGTTGTTGGCTTTAGGTGCTTATCTGTGCATTCATTTCACATTGAGTCGTGCAATTTGACTCATCGGCCATCATGCGTCAAGATACGTGATTGGTGGCCCAAGGGTCAAGGACTACACTCCTTTGAGCTTATGCAATGACGGGGAGAGTGGTCACCCACACATGTATTGCAAATACTTTGTCGTGCCTCTCTCTTTCCCATTGTTGTAGAGAAACCAGAAACCAGGAGAAGAAACTGGTCGGCCGACCAAATTTACTGGCAGGCAGACCACATTTTTTTGTTTCCACCACAAAAAGTGGTCGGTGGTTGGTCTCCCATGCCCATAAGCGGGTCAGCAGCCTTCCCACAGATTCTCAGGCTGAAGTTTCATCTCTCTGGAGCTTTGTGCAAGTTTCTGAGGTCAATTGCAAACAAAGGCAAGTGAGGGTGTTGCAAGGGATTTCCGAAAAAGGCGATTCGAGCTTGCATGCATCCTTTGTCATCCAAAACCGGGCTGAGGTAGGCCACGTCATTTAGTTTATATGTTTATTTACTTGCTTACCTACTTAATTTGTTGATTAATTAGAGTTGTGTAATAATTAGCTGTGATTTGTTATTTATTCCATTGTGTAATAACTAGTTTAATTAGATTAGCTTAGATTAGCTAGCTAGTTCTGCATTATTTATTCGGACCCTTCGCCGAGAGGGCGAACTCTGTAAATTGTGTGCGTGTATGTGATGCATGTCTTCCAACCCTTCTTTCTCCCTTTTATTTACCAGCTTTCGATGGTTAGTTTTAGGGCATGTTTCAATTAGCATCTTTATGCTCGCATGTTTGCATCCATTCATCTATCCTGCATGCACTGAGCTCGGCGCATCATACTAATTGCATCGTATTTCAATTCCAAGTTGAATACGTGTATCCATTGTTGCATCTCACATGCCATCTTAGAATAGCCGAGCCTATCTTACTTGCA
>NW_021024568.1:848257-962797 GCF_004153795.1 Camellia sinensis | reverse complement strand
TCGGAAAAGGGAGAGATACAGTTTAGTGGAGCAAACCCAAAACATTAACACATGCGAGCTTAAAATACTATGCAAAATAAGGCTAAAAAGATGTTTTAAACAAGAGCAAAAGGGAGCTTCAGAAAGTCAAAAGTCCACTTGATAAAACATGAAGAGGTCAAAATATAAGGCTATTGTAAAGTGTTTTTATCAGAGCCTAAAAATACAAGTCAACAAGGGCTGAACAAAACTACTGCAAAAGTAAGGCCTAAACAGAGGGATAAAGAGCATAGTGACAAAAGTGAAGTCGTCAAAAGGCAGTGAAAGAGCCCTTTCTTAACAATGTTTGAAGATAGGACTCAAATAATGCCAGCTTTACAGTTTTAACGCAAGCTTAAAACAGTTTACAAAATAGGGTCCTAAACTAAATCTATGCAAGAAAGAGGCATACAAGAGATGGCTAAAGAAGCAAGTGGTAAAGCTAGAGAGCTTAAACATAGAGGACCCCAAAAAAAACAGTAAAACTACTTCAATAAATAATGTCGTCTATTTGGCAAGTTAGGTGTCGGAGCCACCAAAAATGGAAGCAACGTATGGATTAGAAAGCATGCAAAAGATAAGCTCAATAAATAGAGGGAAAGTCAATGGCTCACCTTGTAGACCAAAACTTCAAAAGCCTCTTGGCTTTGAGAAAGGTGCTCCTTGCCCTGCAGAATAGCTCCAAGTGGCTGGAATGGGGTATGGTGCTAGGTGGTGGTGTAGAAATAGTGTAGGGTTTTGGAGATTTTGAGGGTTGGAGTGTAGAGAGAGAGAGAGATACAATGTGGGAGCCTCAAAGCAAATTTTGAAACCCTTCAGATGGGTGCTAGAGGTGCTGTTATATAGGCAAAAAAGGGGTGAAAAAAGGAGGGGAATGGAATTCAAGTTTCCCTCCAAAATCTGGCCCCCCCGGATACACAATCTGGGGGGAAACAAAATACATATTTGTAGTGTACCTGGAGAGAGGATCATGGCCGGCCGGTTTCCTAGGGTTTAGGTGGCCGGTCGGCCTTCCCCATGGCCGGCCGGCCAAGGGTCAAAAGGGTCAATGAAGATTAATGGCCGGCCATGCCAAAAAGAGGGCCTCTCATGTGTGCACAACACAACCATGTGGTCAAAAACTAGAGAGAATGAACCAGGAGAGAGAAAAGGCCACTTTTAGGAGGGGTTCAAAAGGGTCACACACAATTACTGGCCGGCCATATGATATTGGTGGCCTCCCAGGTGTGTACAACACAAATATGTGGTTTAGGGCTGGAAAAAGTGGCCTTAGGGTAGTCAACATTGGCTTTCAAGTGAGAAAAACGGGCGACGGAGGGCGATGGAAGAATAAAACTGGTTGTCAGAACAATTACTGGCCTCCCACCTTTCTACGACCTTCTTAACAATGAAACAGAGGTCCCTGCCAAAAATGAACCCAAACCGATGCAAAATGAAGGTTCGGGGGCCGAAACGCGCAGCCCGAGGCCCCGAAAACTGACTGTTAGGCACCAGAAGTGGTGTTCGACCACGAAGTTGGTCTCTTGAGCCACAGTGTCCCTCAAAAGGAAGTAGATAAGATGCATGCCAAAAATCGGAGCAAACGGAGGTGGTTAAGCGGTCCCGAACCGAGGCACACAACCAACGGCTCTGAAAAACTGGAAACCGGACTCCAAACGGGCAAAATGGCCTACGACCACGAAACGTAGCCTACGGCCACTGAGAGATGATCTACGAGACCTCTCCCTCCCTTCGGGAAGAGAAAACAGAGAAAATAGAGCCTGGTTCGCAAACCGAGGCAAAGCATGAAAGAGTCTGGAAGTCTGAAGGAAAGGCTCGCAGCCGAGACTCTGAAACCTCTGAACGAGCACGATATGCAACATCACCAAGTGCTCAATCGGTGACGTCTGAGTCTTAAGGTCGGTCAAAAATGGGGTGTCTACACCGGCCGACCAAATAATGTGCCGATCGGCCAACACTTTTGGCCGATGTCAAGAAAATAAGGCCGATGGCCTCAAGCCTTGGCCGGTGGGTTGAAGGGACGGCAAACAGGCCATCCTCTTCCCTCAAAAGCAAAAACACAAGTGCTTGATCCACAACCAAGCATAAAACAGACAAGTTGAGAGGTCTTGAGGCAAGGCGAGCGGCCGAGACCTCTGGGAACTCAAAATGAACACGAACATGGATGATTATTGAGTGCTCAAACGATGACGTCCAAGTCTTGAGGATGGTCAAAAATGGGGTGTCTACAGTTGCCCCTCTTTGACAGAACTCGAAAGACATAAAGATGACGGGAGTGAATGTCAAAGCCCAGAGACGACCCAGTTTTGACGAGGCCGAAGACTTAGACACGCATACAAGATAACAAAGATATGTGCCCGAAGGTAGGGGCAAAATGCAAAGGACATGCACGGTGCCGAACATAACTTATGATCATGCAAAGGGAGCTGTAACGAAGCATAACATGCAACAGTGTTAAGCAAGCGAATTTGAACCAAACTATATTACATGCAAAAAGGATGTAAGAGAATTATACAATTCTCGCTACGTCTCACACGGAGAATGTACAACACCTGTCTGATTCGTCTGGTCACGCCAGCTTCAAATGAACAGCACATACAATATCGTGCCTGCAAAAGAAAGAAACTCAACAGGTGCAATATCGTTAGAAACATGCATAACAATGCGATTTAAAACTGCATGACAACGCAAGTGGAGGGATGCATGACAATACAACCTAAGTGTGACGCATAACAATGCGAAAGGGATGCAAAACAATGTAACCTAAGTGTGACGCATAACAATGCGGAAGGGATGCAAAACAATGCAACCTAAGTGTGACGCATAACAATGCGGTAGGGATGCAAAACAATACAACCTAAGTGTGATGCATAACAATGGGAAAGGGATACAAAACAATGCAACCTAAGTGTGACGCATAACAATGCGGTAAAAACAAACATAACAATGCAAGTGAAGTATACATAATAATGCAATGCACTAACAAGTGCAGGTAAGGTGCGCAAAATAGCACAAATGCAATGCAATGCACTAACAGGTGCATATAATGTGCGCAAAATAGCGCGAATGAAATGCATGCAAAATGTAAGTAAAGTGCACAAAACAGTGCGATGCGCAACATAGCGCGCATGATGCAAAATGCAATGCACTAACAGGTGCATATGAGGTGCGCAAGATTGCGCAATACGCAAAATAGTACGAATGCAATGCAATGCAAAATGCACTAACAGTTGCATATGATGTGCGCAAAATAGCGTGATGCGCAAAATAACGCGATTGAAATGCATGCAAAATGCAAGTAAAGTGCACAAAACAATGCGATGAAATGATAGTAGTGTAGATGCAAAAGGGGTGACATACTCCAACCATGCTGGAATCATGAGAGGAGGAAAAACAAACAATCAGGCGTGTATACAACGCAACCTGGGTCAAATTCCAAACACGCTGAAATCGTGTGAGGAAAAGGACACTCAAACCACGCTGAAATTGTGAGAGGAGGTCCAAAACAACCTGCCCAAGTGTGTTCAAAATACAACCTGAGATAAATTCCAAACACGCTGAAATCGTGTAAGAAAAATGGACACTTAAACCACGCTGAAATCGGGAGAGAAGGTCCAGAACAACCCACCCAGGTGTGTTCAAAACATAACCTGAGATAAATTCCAAACACGCTGAAATCGTGTGAGGAATAGGGACACTCAAACCACGCTGAAATCGTGAGAGGAGATCCAAAACAACCCACCCAGGTGTGTTCAAAACACAACCTGAGATAAATTCCAAACACGCTGAAATCGTGTAAGGAATGGGGACACTCAAACCATGCTAAAATAGTGAGAGGAGGTCCAGAACAACCAGCCCAGGTGTGTTCAAAACACAACCTGAGATAAATTCCAAACACGTTGAAATCATGTAAGGAATGGGGACACTCAAACCACGCTGAAATCATGAGAGGAGGTCCAGAACAACCCGTCCAGGTGTGTTCAAAACACAACTTGAGATAAATTCTAAACACGCTGAAATCGTGTGAGGAATAGGGACACTCAAACCACGTTGAAATCGTGAGAGGAGGTCCAGAACAACCCGCCCAGGTGTGTTCAAAACACAACCTGAGATAAATTCTAAACACCCTGAAATCGTGTGAGGAATAGGGACACTCAAACCACACTAAAATCATGAGAGGAGGTCCAGAACAACCCGCCCAGGTGTGTTCAAAACACAATCTAAGATAAATTCTAAACACGCTGAAATCGTGTGAGGAATAGGGACAGAGGGATAAACATAGGGACGTATCCCAAAGTTTCGAATGGCATGTGCATCGGAACGTATTTGAAATGCTCTTAACTAGAGAGAGAAACATAGGAACGTATCCAGTGTTTCAGAAAGAAGGAGAAACATAAGGACATATCCCCGTGTTTCAGAAAGGTACGAGCATTAGAACGTATTCCAAATGCTCTTAACCAGAGAGAGAAACATAGGGACGTGTCCCAGTGTTTCGGAAAGAAGGAGAAACATAGGGACATATCCCCGTGTTTCAGAAAGGTACGAGCATTGGAACGTATTCCAAATGCTCTTAACCAGAGAGAGAAACATAGGGAAGTATCACAGTGTTTCAGAATGGTATGAGCATTGGAACGTATTCCAAATGCTCTAAACCCAAGCGGGAGAAACCTCTCAGTGTATCATACGTGAGAGAGGAAAGGAAAAACCTCTCAGCGTATCACACGCGAGAGAGGAAAGAAAGCATCTCTCAACATATCACATGCAAGAGAGGAAAGCATCTCTCAGTGTATCACACGCAAGAGAGGAAAGGGTATCCAAACGCGTGCCAAACGTGAGAGAAAAAGGGATCAGCCGAACTGAACTGGAACTTCTCTGAATGAACGGTACATACAATACCGTGCATAAACGAGAAAGGAACTTGATAGGTAGAATGCAATACAATGCATGATGTTAAGGAATGCGATAAACAGACAAAGCAGCCCTTTAGGAAGCACATCACGAGGTGAGTGGCGGTGAATCGCTCTACTCCGATGGGGATCTCCCTTTGCATTGTGTTCTTTGAACACTTACCTTCAACTCGCAGTACAAAGGTCCTGAAATGTTGACAAGGAGCAGCATCTGCTGGAGAAATCACGGATGTTGTTTTTCTTCCTGATCACATTCACAATTTGTCGTATTCTTTAACGGGGTGACAGACTAGGTTGGCTCAGTATCCAGAATCGAGGCGCGTACTTGCTACCTCAACCTATGGGGCTTCCATACAGATTTCAAGCCGGGGATACACCCTTAGGTATTCAAACCAGACTTTAGTCTCGGAAATTCCAAACCTTTGTGTTCTAGGCAACAACCATTCGAACTCTAGTTTCCACCATCGCAATTGATCTCCCAGAAACTCATCGCAAACACAACCAAGACGCCTCTGGCAGGGATTGGTACTCCGGGAGAGCACTTCTGATTGCCATTCTAACACGAAAATAGTCGGCATAGTATTCTATTCATTTTGAACACACGGCTCGTACAGCACACTGCTCATTCTGAACATACAGCTCATAACGCAGCACTTTGTTTCTCTAAACACACAGCCCATTCTGAACACTGCTCACTCTGAACACACAGCCCATAACACGGTACTCAATTTATTCTGCTCACAGCTTATTCTGAACATACAGTCCATTCTGAACACTGCTCACTCTGAACACACAGCTCATAACACAGTATTCTGTTCATTTTGAACACATGGGATGTAAAGAGGGAACTTGCAGAAGTTGAAACACACTCAGATGCTCCAAATTTTCCTTATTTTCCTTTGCTTCGCAATCCAGAACCCATAGCTTCAGATAGGTCCTGGTTCCACTGTTCTGACATGACCTGGGTTGGACCCCGCGATTTATGAAAGAACGAATTCTTGTTTTGCATAAATGTGGAGAATAGCACAACACTTTGAGCACAAAACGATTTATTTTTGAAATTGAAATGAGAAAGGGGTTCTCAACCGAGTATTGAGCCTACAACTGACCGTAGCGAAAAAGACTCAACAACAGAAAATAAAGGTAAACAACCTAAACACATCTATTGACATTCAAAACGACTCAAAACAAGAATCGAGACAAACTAAACAACAGACACGACACTCAAACGTGTTCCAAATGCGAGAAGCCTCTCGGTTGATGGGGAGCCCAGTTTCTTCGGGTATTGTTTCCCACCCTTTCTTATTTGTGATACTCACATCACACGACCCTCAGGCTCGGTTTTTCTCTCAAAACCCTTTTCTCACTTTTTTTCTCAACATACACCTCTCTATTCTTCAATCTCTCATTTTTTTCATCCCTTTCCAGATATGGTTGATGGATAAATTGAAGGTTGTGGACTCATGCCCAGCATATTCAGCTCGCGGCTATTTCTTCCGGCGACGTCTAGTCGATGCCCTCGATGAGGGATGGAATATCTTGATCCTTTCCAATTCGTACTTCGCACTTGGCTTGATACCTCGCTGCTCGGAGGATGAGAGAGCTTTCAGCCCTTTATTGTTAGCTTCAGTTGTGCCCTTTTTGGCAAGTATGCCGACGATGGGGAAAAGACAGAACACCTGACTCAACTATGCCCCTAGTTCATCATTTTGACCATTTTTTATTTTGGCTTTTTATTAAAACAATTTTGATCAATATGAGAGTTAGATTAACATACTTGTTCGATTTTCTGATTCAAAATCATACAAGTTAGGCTATGAGCACTGAAAATTTTCCTTTTTTGGGTCCAAGAAATGGTCCAGTTTTGGAAAAAATGGAATAAATTTTCGAGAAAATTAGTCAACTTCATTAAAAATTCTCAAAAACTGTTTTTACAAATGGCCACTGCTCGACCAACACGGAATTTACTTTCGAGATGCACAACCTCGATCCAAAACAATGGAAAATTGCCCCTCACTTGAATGGCACTGCACGGCAATGGAACATTGCCCCTTGTCTAAATGACACCACAGTGCGCTATACAACAATGGAAAGTTGCCCCTTGTTTGAATAGTACCGCAGCACACTGTAACCAGTTCTCAAGGTGACGATCACAACCGAACTCTCGGATACAGAGAAGACAAAGATGATCAAAACCATTACACGGACACAATCAATTTGGAAGTGTTTATGGCTGGACTTCAAAATGAAGTTGCCTACGTATCCCAAACATGGGAATCAAGCCTTACGTAGTTCGGGTTAAGGTACATTCGGGTATTAACCTCTCCTTTTGCGCTCTAACTTTTGCCAAGGCCGCCCTTTCTGGGTTTTCAACCTTGCGAGCTCTGTTTTTCTTTTATTTTCATTCTTTTCATTTCTTTTTTCATCTTTTTTTCTTTCATCTTTTCTTTTCATTTTTTTGTATTTTTTTCTTTTCTAACTTTTGCTTGGGTCGCCTTTCCGGGTTTTTGGCCCAGCGAGCCTCTCAAGGGTAAGATTGTAGCTTTGTCCATGTCAAATGGTTTTGAGATCTCGAAGCCATCTGAATCCAGGAGAGGGCTATTGTTCGCTGATGATGTAGGAGTCCATCCAATGGGGGGGGCTAAATTTACCCCCAGTGTTGTGGATAGGAACTTAGTTGCCCTTTAGCAATACTTTCTTCTTTCCTCCCTTCTAGGATTTGGTATTCTTGCCGATCTTCGTTAGCTTGAGAGATGTCCCAATTTGTGACTCTTCGAGCGCTTCGAACATTTTTGCCCCTAGTTTGAGGGGTGCTTATGATCTAGCCTCGCAAGTTTCCTTTGATAACGTCTGATCTTCTTGATCTGATTTTTCTTGCCCCTAGTTCGAAGGCTGCTTCAAATCTGGCCTGGCAGGCCACCTATTGATGGTTGACCATTGAACATTTTGAATTGCAGTTCAAGGTTTAAAGACAAAAGGAGTTGAGTTTCGAGGCCGAGAGCAATCCTAGGCTGCACAATCTCAAGAGCGATTCCACATAGGTCTTCGTAGGACCGCGTAAAACATTTTTTGAAATATTTTAAGAAAGCGACAAATCGCTTACGCTGAAGACAATGTAGAACCAATCTGGATCAAGCCAAAATCCTTCTCAGTACTCACGTTTAACAAACATGATCTCATTCATTAAGGGCTCAGCATGCCTCTCTTTCTCTCAATTGATAAATTTTTGCAAATCCCGAGGAATTCCTTCCTCTTTGTTTTCACCACAGTGTTCAAAAAGTTTTTTGAAAAAACTTAGGTCAATACAATGATTTCAAGGCGCAGAAAAGTAGGTGAAAATGCACTGCCATTCCATTCAAATTTGTTGGCACAACCAGCTCAAGGCAGAAACAAACTCAAAAGTGTGAAAATCACTGTTGTTTCATTCAGATCTTCTGGTGTAATTGGCTCCATGGCAGAAACAAACCCAAAAGAAAGCAAAAAGACAAACACAAAACAAAATAGCGATATCCGAAGTAACACCCTTGAAATCGCCAAACTTCTATACAACATGACTGACTCGATACAACAAGACAGACCCCAAACAAAAGACTAACTTAAAGCAGAAAGACAGACTCAAAATAACACAACAGAACTGACTCAATGCCCAAGCCAGAACATAAAATAAACAGCATTCGCAAATGCCCAAAACAGTGCGTGCCATACGAACATCTGGAGTAAACTGAACGCTGCCCGCAGGTGGTTCGTCCCCCGATCACATACTCGTACTATCCCCCCAGTCCACTGATCTAGTGACGATAGACTTTGCTGAGCTTGGTGGGAGGATGACCCCGTTGTCAAATAAATCCTGTACTTCGTGGCGAAGACGGAAGCAATTGTCAGTGTTATGGCCAGTTTGTTGATAGTACGCACAGTACTGGGTAGCGTCATGACTAGATGGAAGACGACTAGGGAGAGGCCGAGGCTCCAGGGGTTTGAGATGCCCCTTTTCTGCAAGGATTTGAAGAGCCTTGGACAAAGGCATATAGAGGGCATGGAAAACCCTGCGACCTCGGGGTAAATATTTCGAGGTTTATGGACTTTTACTGGACGCACTAGCAAAGGGGTCGGCAGGTGCTGATTTGGTTTTCTAATCTTTCCTGGATACAGAATTAGGGTTGAAAGGAAGGGCTCTGGCACGACGGTCTTTCTCCCAATTTTTCCTTTGGCTTGAACTGCCCTCGTTCTGAGTGACGAAAGTGTCATCCATAGTTTTTGCAATAACTGTGAGCACTTGCTGTTTGTTCAGTCCTCCGGCTTTCAAAGCCTCAAAAGCTTGCAGGAGTTGTTCATAGGGATCAGTGTCTGCCCCATCTTGTTCTTTCCACCAGCCTCAGCTTTGTCGAGGGTTTGGGTTGCTACATTAGAGTGAAACCCGGTTGTTGTTGACATGCCATCGCCTATACTTAGGATGGGTTCAAGTTGGCTGAGTTCGATTACAATCCGCCCTAAGAGCGGGGGTCTTTTTGGCATGAAATTTCCGACATATGATGCGGTCGATGGCAGAACCGACATTCCGTAAGCCAAATCAGCCATAGATCTCTGAAGATCGCCGATCATTCCCATCAGCTCAAAAGTGATGGGTTCACGGATTTAAAATGGTTGGGGTTCCCAGATTGGATGTGCGGCAGGTGACCTAGGTGGGTGTTGCACTTCAACATCGGTCCCACCCTGCATGATGATTCCCTGGTTTAATGCTGCTGTCATGACCACAATTTCTTCTGAATTCTATGTCATCATGAGTCTGTTGAACTGAACAAAGATGATGTGACTGGTGATTGACAGATCAGATGAACCAGTGAGCCTCAACTGGCCTTTCTCTGCCTTGCCTCAGCAAAGGAAAATACTGACTGTTCTGAACTGAATCTTTGACCAGACAAAATCTATTAGCACAAATCAAATGTACCCGGGAGATATCGGAGCCTTCTGAAGCTATAGTTCCACGACTACCTTGCAAAAGAAGAAAACAGACAGCATTTTAGCCTGATTTCACCAGAACAGATATGAGCAAAGCTAAATAACTATATTCTGCCACTGATCATTGTTCCCTAAAATTACTGCCTCAAATCTAGATCTGATACCCACAGATATAACTGATTCTCAAAATACTGATGACCGCAGGCCTGATACCTAGCCTTGCAAACTGATATATGCATTTCTACAGAGGCACACTCTAAAAGCACATAGCAAGCCAATGGGAGCCAAAACACCCCTATGTTGGGGTAGGGTTTTCCTGTTCTATTTTGTCAGGAGCTAGGGTTTCACTACGCATGCAGCGGTTTCAAACAACCAATCGGGTAAGCAACCTGTCCTAGTTTGGAATAGTCACTATGGATTCCGAATATGCACTAGGTTGAATGGTCGAAAAGGGTGCCTCGGTGAAAACCGAGGTTTGTGTTCCCGTCGTGGCAGAGCCCGAAACCGGTCAGGCTTATGGCATGCTTATCAAAGCAAGCCTCCGGCAAACCATTCAGGAATAGCATACGGCAAACACGGTGTCCTAGGCGCACCAATGCACATGAAATGCAAAGAAACACATAAGTGTAATCAAAATAAGATATCATAAGTTCGAGTCAAGTTCTCTAACTCCCCAGCGGAGTCGCCAGAAACTGTAGACGCGCCTTGGGCTTTACTACTACAATTCGGACTTAAACGTCACGGTTCTGAATCTAATCTCGCAAAGTGCAATGCGAGACTGATAAATCACCAAAGAGTCCAAATCTGACAAATTATTTTGGAAAACTGATTTTTAAGAAAGAAGTGTCAAACATGGACTGCTTTGCCAGATACAGAGTCGCCACCTAAATATTTTACTTTTTGGAGAAATTTAGGAAACCATGACTCGTGCCTAAGGCCACATGTCCGTCATCACCAAAGTTGCCTCGGTTCGGGAACTTGGGTACGATTGGGGAAGGTCTGTAGACACCCCATTTTTGACCGTCCTCAAGACTTGGATGTCGCTGCTTGAACACTCAGTGATCATCCATGCTCGTGTTCGTTTTGAGTTCTCGGAGGTCTCGGCTACGCGCCTTGCCTCAAGATCTCTCAACTTGTCTGTTTCGTGCTTGGTCATGGACCAAACACTTGTGTTTTTACTTCTAAGGGAAGAGGGTGGCTTGGTGGCCATCCCTACACCCCACCAGCCAAGGCTTGAAGCCACCGACCCCTTATTCTTGCCATCGGCCAAGAGTGTTGGCCGATCGGCACTCTATTTGGTCGATCGACCACTTTTGTTAGTCGATAGGCCATTTTTACTGGCCAAACCCTGTTCATCTGCTTTATGCAGATATTTTATGCCAGCTGGAACAACTGGCATCCACATCACACCCCCTCCATACACGTGTATGGAGGGATTTGCTCCCTTGTGTTAGCTTCTTCAAGAAGCTTAGGAATTGAATTCCTATAAGAGGGGAGGCCCTCCTCCCTTCTCAGGGATTCTGAAAATTAGGTTAGAAGATTTTGTATCTATCTATCTCTATAATTCCCCCTCTTTACATTTGTGTGTGTGTGTTTGTGCCCTAAAGGTGTTTTTGTTCTTAGTTTTGCACTAAGACACCTAGTGTTACACCATCCTTGGTTGCTGAGGCTCTAAGGAGTTGTTGTTAGGGTTCTTGGGCTGGTTTTGATCTAAGGAAGGTGCTGGAGTGGTGTTCTTGAAGAGGTTCTTCAAGGGTAAGAAACTATCCTCTTTATTCCCCGTTTTTGCACAAGCTCTTAGCCTTTCTTCCATCTATTTTTAAGCTTAGCTATAAACTAATAAAAGTTCTAATTTTGTATGCTTTAGAACTTTGTTTAAGGTCACTTTGAGGTTTGGGGTTGTTTACCCCCTCCAAGGCCTTGTTAGGCCTTGTTTTAGGCCATCCATTTTGGCCATTGTTTTGGTCTTTGCATGACCTCTTTACCACTAAAATCCAGAGGATTTTTAGTGGTGGAGAGGTGGTTTTGAGGTCCCAAATAGGAGAGGGTCATCCCCTCTCTATGTTGTCTTTGATGCTTGCATAAATGGCTTGTGTTGTAGCATGTTTGCCTAGCTTGTTTTAGCTCCATTTCAGTATATATTAGGCTTTGTTTTTCCATGATATAGCACTACTTTAAGTTGGTTTAGACATGCCATGTATGCTCCATACACTTGTCTTGTAATCCCATGTTTTGGCCTTAACATGCATCATGTTGTAACATATGTTTTTAGCATGATTTTGGCTTGGTTTCAAGGAGTTTTTATCCATGTTTTGGTATGCTTGAGGTCTGATTTTGGTTGTTTGGGTCATCCATGACTTGCTTTGTGTAACTACCATGCAATCTAGCTTGAAGACTTTGAGTTTTGAACCCCCTAGCATGCATTACTTGGTTTATTTCAGTGATTTGGAGTCACTTATCATGTCATTTCAGTCCATATGGCATGCTTGTTTACTTACATTTGATGCTCCTTTAATGCCTTCAAGAGTTGTTTTATGCTCCATGTTTGGACCATTGTGTATGCCATCATGCTTAGGTCTTTGGGATGCCATCTAAGTGGGTTTTTGGGCTCATTTTGACATGCCATAACTCTGTTTTTGGTTGCTTAAATCATGCCATGTTTGGTTGTATTAGGTGTAGTGTAACACCTCTTTGGTAGCCTTGCATGCCTCATGTTTTGGCCTTATGCTCTAGCTTGTGTTGGCTAGTGTTGAGCTCACTTTTGGTCTTGTTTAGACCTGCCTGAGGACTGTTTTAGGTCCCCTTGGCCCTTTTGGGCTTGCTTTGTGTAGCCGTGGTTTGAGTCCTTTGGCTAGGTTCAAGTTTTGGACTTTGTGGCATGCCTTACTTGCATGGTTTGGTTGATTTGGCATCATCCTTAACATGATTTCAGAGTTTATCATGTTTGTCATTTGTCCATGTTTGTCTCCTTTTAAGTGTTCTTAAAAGTTGTCCTTTTGTGCTTAAGTATTGGACCATTTAGCATGCATGTTTGTATGTGCATTTGCCCTCATGTCCTTAGCATATTGGCCACTGATTTGGGCTTATTAGAGAGCTGCCCATATTGGTTTAAGTCCATACTTTGCATGTTGTTACATGCTTGCCTTGCATGTTGTCGCATGCTATCTATGTTTGCATGTCTAGATGATAGGTCTATTACCATGTTGTTGCATGTTTAAGTAGTATTGCATTTGGCATGCATCTCTTGTTAAGTTACCTAACATGTTGTTACATGTTTACCTCACATGTTGTCACATGCTTGAATATTGTCACATGCCTTGCGTGTTTGCATGCTTGTTCACATGCTAATGTTGCACTAGTTAGCTTGCATGCTTAGGTTGCATAGCATTGTGCATGTTTGCATCCCTTACCTCTTGATCGATCATGATAGAGGTTAGGATCTTTTATGTGTTTGTGTGCATTTCATTTGATATTAAATGCACATTTGGCTTCTTAGGCCATCATGCATCAAAATGCGTGATTGGTGGCCCGAGGGTCGAGAACCATACTCCTTTGAGTCTCAAACATGATAAGGAGGGTGGTGGTGCACACATTGCTTTGAAAATGCATTGCCATGCTCTATCTGTCCTCTGCTGCAGCAAAACAGGATTCTGCAGGAAGAGATGGCCGGTCGACCATCTTTAGTGCCGATCGGCTATGCATTGTTGGCTGAGGTCCCCACAAATGGTCGATGACCAGTTTCCCATGGCCGGTGGCCTTTCCTTTTGGCCGGTGACTTCTCATAGCACTCAGAAGGTGGTTCAGAAGCATCCTAGAGACTCATGCAGTTTTCAGAAGTGCAGAGCAGTGTGAACAGAGGCAACATGAGTATGGTGATGGAGTTTCAAGCAAAGCCGAGCATACATGCATTCGTCCCTCTTCCCGAGGCTGCTTTACTGCTTTCAGTATCTTAATTAATTTATTAAATTAGTTAAGTGTTGTGTAATAATTAATTAGCTAGTTAGTTAGTTAATTATTCAATTTGTATTATTCTTTCGGACCCTCCGCGAGAGGGCGAACTTTGTAATAAGTGTGCGTGTGTGTGATGCATGTCTTCCAACCTCCATTTCTTTCTCCCTTTTATTTAACCGCTTATGATGGTTAGATTTAGGGCATATTTCATTTAGCATCCTTATGTTATGCATGTTTGCATTCATTTGTATTGCATGCACCGGGCTCGGCGCATCATACTAATCGCATAGTATTTCAGTTCAAACTTGAATACGTGCATCGAGTTGTTGCGTTTCACATGCCATTCTTAGATTAGCTGAGCCTATTTTAATTGCATTTTGTATGCGTTGCATTAGCCATCTAAACATGAACTAGGATCATGCATGATTACTAACTAGTTTCCTGTTTTGGCTCGGAGTACACTGTGAGTGTTTATGCTTTAGCATCTTGCACGTATGTGAAGTGTTAACATGAAAGCATGCTTGCCATGAGGCTAATTGCTTATGTGATATAACTGCTTGAATGCCTGTGGGTGAAGGTTGGGTTGCTTGAGTTGGAATAATTCGTCAAAACCCGTGTTTTAGCCTACTTGCGAGCAGCAAACTTCAATCCATTTTTAAAACAAATGGATATGTGATGCTTTATTCCAACTTAGGCAATACCAGTCTATACTTGTTTTGCTATGCGCATCACATAGTAATTCTAGGCTAATAACCAGAATAAGAGCACATAATGTTTTCAAAACTAGATATCATGGTTAGTAGGGGCTGATCTTTGATCAGGCGAGCGGGGGTGCTCACGAAGTGACCTTCCCCAATCGTACCCAAGTTCCCGAGCCGAGGCAACTTTGGTGATGACGGACACGTGGCCTTAAGCAACGAATCAGGGTTTCCTAAATTTCTCCAAAATAAATATTTAGGTGGCGACTCTATATCTGGAAAAGCAGTCCATGTTTGGCACTTCTTTCTAAAAATCTATTTTTCAAAACGATTTGCTGGATTTGGACTCTTTGATGATTCATCGGTCTTGCATTGCACTCTTCGAGATTAGATACAGGACCGTGACATTGAGTCCTGAACTGTAGTGAACCCCAAATGAACAAAATGGGGATTTCCTCCCAGGACGTTTGGGGACGTCTACAGGTCATGCAATCAGCACCCCCTCTCGCCCGATCAAAGACCGGCCACTACTAAACATGGTATCTTGTTTTTGAAGACCCATGCGTTCTTATTCCGATTAATTAGCTAATCTTACTACGTGATGCACACAGTAAACAAGTATAGACTAGATCGCCTAATTTGGAACAAAGCATCGCATATTTGTTTGTTTGAAAACGGTTTGAAGTTTGCTACTCTCAAGTAAGCTAAAATGCAAATTTCAATGAATTATTCCAATTCAAGTAATCCAACCTTGACCCACAGGCATTCAGGCAGTTACATCACATAAGCAATTAGCCTCATGGCAACCATGTTGTCATGCTAACACTCACACACATGCAAGATGCTAAAGCATAAACACTCACAGTGTACTCCGAGCCAAAACAAAGAACTAGTTAGAAATCATGCATGATCCTAGTTTATGTTAAAAACGGCTAATGCAACACATGCAAAAATGCAGCTAAAATAGGCTCGACTATTCTAGAATGACGTATGAAATGCGACAATTCGATACATGTATTCAACTAGGAATTGAAATACAATGCAGTTAGTATGATGCGTCGAGCCTGGTGCATGCAAGACAGATGAATGGATGCGCGCATGTAGGCATAAGGTATGCTAAATGAAATATGCCCTAAAACTAACCATCGTAAGCGGTTAAGTAAAAGGAAGAAAGAAATGGGGATTGGAAGACATGCATCACACACATGCACGCTTATTACAAAAGTTGACCCTCTCGAGGGAGAGACCGAAAGAATAATACAAATTAACTAATTAACCAACTAGCAAGCTAATTAATTATTACAAAACCAAATGAATAACTAGCTACAGCTAATTATTACAACACTTAAATAATTAACAAATTAATTAAGCTATGAAGACAGTAAAGCAGCCTCGGGAAGAAGGACAAATGCATGCTCGGTCGGCTTCGCTCGGAAATCCGTTGCCATGCTTCATGTTGCCTCTGTTTGCACTGCTCTGTACCTTTGAAAACTGTGCCAACTTTTGTGACACTTCTGAACCACCTTGTGGGCATGCTGAGAGGCCATCGGCCAAAAGATAGGGCCATCGGCCATGGGAAATTGGTCATCGACCAGATATAAGGCTCTCGGTTAAATACTGTTAGCCGACCGGCACTCAATATAGCCGATCGGCCATCTCTTCCTACTGAATGCTTCTTTTCCTGCAACAGAGGACAGACAAAGCATGGCAATACATTTGCAAGACAATGTTTGCATAACCACACCCCTTTATCATGTTTGAGACTCAAAGGAGTGTAGTTCTCGACCCTCGAACCATCAATCACACATTTCAATGCATGATGGCCAAAAGAGTCAAGTGTGCAATTCAATATCAAATGAAATGCACCAAAAACACATAAGGGCCCCCAACCTCTATCATGCATGATCAAGAGGCAAGGGATGCACACACAATGCAATGCAAACATGCAAGCAAAGCTAATGCAACATGAGTATGTTAACGACAATGTTGTACAAGGTCAATGATAATAAGCATGCCAAATGCAATGTAACCTAAACAAGCATGCAAAATGCAATATGAACATTCAAGCATACAAGGCATGCAAAGGTAGATAAGCATGCAACGACATGTGAGGCAAGCATGCAACAGCATGCAAGGGACAATGCATGCAAACATGCAACACAACTTAACCAAAAAAAAAAGCATGCCAAATGCAATACAACCCAAGCATGCAGCAACATACAATAGGCCAAGTATGCAACGAGCATGTGACAACATGCAAAGAAAGCATGCAACAACATGCGAAGATGGACTTAAACTAATATGGACAGCTCTCAAATGTGCCCAAATCAGTGGCAAAAATGCCAAGAAATGATGGAGAAAAGCACATACAAACATGCACATGTGATGGCCTATCACCTAGGCATAAAAGGGCAACTTTCAAGAGCACTTGAAAGGAGACAAATATGGGCATGTGACAAACATGGTAAGCTCTGAAATTATGCATGGAAAGGTGCCAAACCAACCAAATAATGCAAGCATGGCATGCAAGAAAGCCCAAAGCTTGAAACTAGCCAAGGGACTCAAACCAAGGCTATGCAAAACATGAAGCAAATGGCAAGTATAATCCGAAATAGTCCTAGATCATGTCAAAATGAGCCTAAAACATGCAAGCACCAAAGCCAAAATAAGCTAGAACAAAGGACCAAAAGCATAAGGCATGCAAGGCCACAAAATGGGTGTTACACTACACCTATCAAAACCAAACATGGCATGATTTAAGCAACCAAAATCAGAGTTATGGCATGTCAAAATAAGCCCACAAACACATTGAAATGGCATCCTAGAGGCCTAAACATGGAGGCATGCACAATGATCCATTCATGAGGCATAAAACATCAACTCTTTAAAGCATTAAAGGAGTGATATGTGCAAGTGTGTAAGCATGAAACATGGACTGAAATGACATTACAAATGATGCCAAATCATTGAAATGAGCCAAGTAAAGCATGCTAGTGACTTAAACACCCAAAGCTAACAAGGTAGATTGCATGGTAGCTATACAAAATAATGCAAGCATGACCAAACCAATGCAAAATAGAGCTCAAGCATGACAAAACAAGGCTAAAAACTCCTTTGAGTTGAGCCAAAATCATGCCAAAATGACATGTTACAACATGATGCATGTTAGGCCAAATCATAGAAATGCACCACAAGTGCAAGGAGCATGCAAAGGCTAACCAAACCAAACCTAAACAGAGATATGATATGGCAAAATATCACCTAAAACATGCTGAAATGGACACAACATAGGCTAGAAAGACATGCTCAAACATGAAACATATAAAGCTCGTGTGTGATTTACACTACAAGTGTATAAACCATGCATGGAATGAAAAAACCAAGCAAAAACAGTGTTGTATCATGACAAAACAAAGCCATACTGAAATGAAGCTAAAGCAAGCTAAGCAAACATGCTACCAACATAAGCCATTTATGCAAGCATACAAGATAACAAGGAGAGGGGATGACCCTCTCCTATTTAAGACCTCAAAACCACCTCTCCACCACTAAAAATCCTTTGGATTTCAGTGGTAGAAAGGTCATGCAAAACTAAGAACAAGGGCCAAAAGAGATGGCTTAAAACAAGGCCTAACAAGGCTTTGGAAGGGGTAAACAACCCCAAACCAAAAAGAGACCTTAAACAAAGGTCTAAAGCATCAAAAATCAGAATTTTTATCAGCTAAAAGCTAAGCTTAAAACAATAAGCAAGAAGGGCTAAAAGCTTAAGCAAGAACGGGGTATTAAAAGCAAGAATGCTCACCCTTGTAGAACCTCTTCAAGAGCGAAGCTCCAGCAGGTTTTCTGAGTTCAAACCAACCCAAGAACTTTGAAATCAACCACAAGAGACCTCAACTCCAAGAGGATGGTGTATTGCTAGGTGTTGGTGTGCAATAGTATGAACAAAACACCCTTTAGAGCACAAATACACACACTAATATGTAAAGAGAGGGAGATATAGAGACAGATAGATACAACTTTTCTAACCCTATTTTTCAGAACCTCTGAGAAGGGAGGAGGAGCTCCCTTCTTATAGAAATCCAATTTCAAAGCTTCTTGAAGAAGCTTAGCTAAGGGGCAAATCCTTCTATACACGTGTATGGATGGGGGGAATTGTGCATGCCAGCTGTGACAGCTGGCATAAAATATTTGTATAAAGCAGATGAACAGGGTTCGGCCAGAAAACATGGCCGATCGACCAACATAAGTGCCAGCCGACCAAATAATGTGCCGATTGGCCAATACTTTTGGCCGATGTCAAGAAATAAGGCCGATGGCCTCAAGCCTTGGCTGGTGGGTTGAGGGGACGGCAAATAGGCCATCCTCTTCCCTCAAAAGCAAAAACACAAGTGCTTAATCCACAACCAAGCATAAAATAGACAAGTTGAGAGGTCTTGAGGCAAGGCGCGCTGCATAGACCTCCGAGAACTCAAAACGAACATGAACATGGATGATTATTGAGTGCTCAAACGATGACGTTCAAGTCTTGAGGACGGTCAAAAATGGGGTGTCTACACTCGTGTCCCTTTTTTCTAGGACAGATAAAAAATTAAATATTGAGGTGGTGGAAGGAACTTAAACCTAAGACTATTGGTCTAGTAAATAACACTTGTATCACTTGAGCAATCGACATTACATGTTTTTAATTCAAAATCAATATTTATATTTAACAGATTTAATAACACACCCATTGGGTGGACAAACACCCACTAGTCTATACTTACATTATTAAAAGGGAACATCTACTTTGTACTCCTGAAACTTTTGCCACATGGCATTTAGATAATATAAAATAAAAAAAAAATAAAAAAATCATCCACATGATTTCCACTCAACCAACACGTTCTCTAATTAACTACTCTATACTGCTTTTATTCTACAATCAGTTACTTTTGTCATTCTTCCTTTTATACTTTTTGGTTTCTTCATCTCTTTCTATAATGGTTTTCTCTTTCAAAGAAAATTCATAAGTGTTTGATTTAATTATGGCAGATTCTTTCTCTGTTCTCTTTCCTCCATGGTTTATTTTTTCCTATTTAACAATGAAACCACTTGGAAGCAAATTCTTAATGCTAGGGTTTCTCTTTTGATTTGGATTAACTAAACTATTTTGATTTTGCCTAACCACCCCAATATTTTTAAGCAACCATAACTTTTGCTACAATTTCACCTTAAGTAACCATTTTTTTTTCCACAATACATCAATATTATTTATCTATGTGAACAGGTCACTTGGACTCTTGGTCTATACTATTATTAAAAGGTAAAACCTACTTTTAAAAAAATCATCCACGTTATTCCCACTCAACCAATACGTTCTCCAATTAACTACTCTATATTTCTTCTATTTTACAATCAATTACTTTAATCGGTTTTTTTTTATATACTTTTTGGTTTCTTTCTCTCTTTCTACAATGGTTTTCTCTTTCAAAAAAAAAATACAAAAGTGTTTGATTTAATTATTGCAAATTCTTTCTCTATTCTCTTTCCTTAAGGGTTTATTTTTTCCTATTTCATAATGAAATCACTTCGAAGGAAATTCTTAATGCTAGGGTTTCTCTTTTGAGTTTGATTAGCTAAACTATTTTGATTTTGCCTAACCACCCCAATATTTTTAAGCAACCATAACTTTTGCTACAATTTCACCTTAAGTAACCATTGTTTTTTTCCACAATACATCTATATTATTTATCTATGTGAACAGGTCAATTGGACTCTTGGTCTATACTATTATTAAAAGGTAAAACCTACTTTGGACTTCTGAAACTCCACATGGTGATCTCGATTTTGACCCGACTCTTGTTGTATCCCGGACTCGGGTTTAATGGTTTCATATTGTTGTTTACATCTTGCTTCTCGTGTATCTCCTTAAATTTTGCTTTGGGGTTGTTGTGGTTGCGTTTAGAACAAGTTGGTTGCTCAGTTTCTAAATCTTTGTTGCCCAGATTTTTGCCCCTCCGCTCGAGCACTTTTTCCGCTCAAGTGGACTTTGCAAACTCTCAGTACTTTTGCCGGTCTGTAAAACTACTGGGAGAGTGTATTCTACACTTGAGCGGACATTCTTACGCTCAAGCGTTGGTCTGTTGTCTACAAAACTACTAGATGTGTGCATTCTACGCTCAAACGGAACAAATTGTTATGTCTGACGCTCGAGCGTCAACTCTAGCGCTCAAGCGGACTGTGCGTATATCAGTTCGCAGCAGCACTCTTTTTCATCACTTTTTCAAAACTTTCTCCCTTAAAACCCTAGATCTAGAGTTCCTCTCTCTAAAATTCACTCACTCAGTCACTCACTCTCTCTCTCTCTCTCTCTCTCTCTACTTTTTTACCTAGATTTAGTGGTTTCTCCACTCTACCCTCTTTGATGAAAAGATAGAGCATCTCGAAGGCTACATTCTCATCCGATTAGAGTTGGGTTTTGAAGTGTTTGAAGTGTCTCCATTTTCTCTCTCGGCTTCTAAACTTGAGGTAGGGATTTTCTACACTTTTCTATAAGTTTTAACTTAGTCATTTGTTATTGTGTAAGAAACATTGAAACATGGAATGATATTGAGCAAACCTAGGGTTTGGGATGTAAAATCAAATGAGGGGTTTTGTAATGTAAATGAAAAAAGGGTGATTATGGGAATAGGGATGGGGTGTGTTATAAGAATTTTAGTGATTTGGGACTTGGGAGGAATCTTGGATGAAAATGGGTTTTTGCCCTAAAACTCCTTAAATAATTATTTCGCACAAATAATGAAATTGATATTGGAAACACGAAATTGGATGACTGTTTATATGAATGGTGGAGTTAGATATGTATTACCTCTTACCTATGGAAATTTGGATAATTTATCTGTCCTTGAGATTGTAGATTTGGTTTGGGCTATCGGTAGAGAATAACCATGATTATTGTAGAAATAGCATGTAAATTAGGCGAATTGAAACTAATCTCTTAGCCATTATCATTGAATATGATTATGATTTATATACATTGTATATGTATGATGATTTGGGAGGAGAAAAGAGATGTGCTCCATGTTTGGGAGAAGAAATGAGATGGACTTCATTAAACAAAGTTGGCATGTGTGTCCAGGGTGAAAGTCCCGAAAACCGCGCGTATACGTGGGTGCCGATTCCCGCGAACGAAATTTCTGTAAAATGGCAAGTGAATGTATTTTGTATAATAAGCATGTTGGATGGAGGCCTATGGGAAGTATCCTCTATTTGGTTAACTAAATGAAGTGGGTATAACTAATGGATTGAGACGTGAGTTTGACATAACATGGCTATGGAAAAAGTTGTAAAAGATTTGTCATTTGGACATTGAACATGTGTATCATACTTACTAGTGGTAAACCCGTGCTATGTACGGGATTGGTTTAATAATGTGTAAATTTTTTAATAACGCATTAATTTCTAAATTTACTCATAAAATTATAATCATAATGCATAGAGATCATCTTTTCAAATTTCTTAAGTGAAGACAATATTTCAAAGCAAATATTCATAAAATATTTAAATCTAATTGAGTTATTTTTCTTAAAACAGTAAACTTGATTTCTAACTAATGATATAATATATATTAACAATAAATAAGATGTTTCTCAATAAACTTAATGTCTAAAACATATATATACTAAAAAAAACTAATAATAAACTAAATGTCATAAATCAAATCTATCTATATTTGATAAATTAAAACTCAATAGATGTCGCTCATTATGTCCAAATGTTCCAAAAAGTACCTGTAAAATAAAAACATTTTTTTTTTATCATTTTTTACATACAAACAAACTTTAAAAAAAATAAAATAGATATATTACCTTATGAGGAGTGTTGATTTAATTCTCCTCATTTTTGGGTTGTTGCTTCACTTCACTCTCTTCACAACCATTATTTTGTTGTTGCTCCTACTGCTATTCTTCCACTTTAATATTTTCATTACCAATGCGTTGCTCCACTTCATCCAATGCTTGTAAACAAATCATATCATTTTCAATTTCCTCCAACATAACTATCAATGCTCTCATGTCTGGAAAGTCCTTTTTAATTTTTTTATGAATTTCTTGAATAGGCCATGAGGTTGGAAGTGTGTTAACTATAGCATGAACTAATATTGCAATGTGGGGCTGGAAACCTTTTTTCCTAAGCTTATAAAACACTTGCTTTTTATGTAACATATGCTCTCGTACCGTTGAATTTGGAGTCATCCGCGCTTGCTCAAGTTCAATCCATAGAGGATGAACATCACGCTCCTCCTCCATTAAAGCATCCATTAAGTCTGAGGCATCTTTGATTTCATGCTTTTGAAAATTTGTTTCCTTTACTTCATTCCAGCTCGATGGTAAAAGGTCTAATATTGTTTCCACCAATTTTTTTTCCCTTATTTTTTTTCCTAATTTTTGCATTGCTCGACATATTTTGATTTTTCAATCAACAAAATTTTCTACCGGTAAACCCTCTTTATGTGGTACAGTTTCAAATTCATTTATGGCATTTTGCATCGCCAAACGATTACTACGGCGCAAATTTAGAGGAGGCCGCATATTTATCTGCACAATGAATTTAACACATTTAACATACAATTACATAATGTTAGTCAAGTTGTTTTTAATAATAAACCACATTGATTATTATTTGAGCAAAATTTATAATGATTAAAAAAATAAGGATACTTAATTATAAAATAAAATAATTGTATGAATTAAACATAGTATATGTACAGACAATTAAATTAAATATGAACATGTAAATTTCAAATGCAACATATGTTTTCATGTATGAAATTACTTATTTTAAACAATCAATATATAAAGAGAAATAATAAAACAATTGTTTCTAGGAAAATGAAACACATTTGAAACTCTTGAACAAAATTATTGATCAATGCCACTAAAAACTTCTATGTAAACTACATTTTTGGTGACATCATCCGGTATGCCTTGTTTATTAATAATCAACACCTTTAAGCCTGATGGGGAGGTGACACGTGATAGAGCTACATACAGCTGGCCATGAGAGAAGACTGGATTCGGAAGATAAAGGCCCACATTCTTCAAAGTTTGCCCTTGACTCTTATTTATTGTCATAGCGAATGCCAACTTTATTGGAAATTACCTTCTTTTCATTGTAAAAGGAGCATGATTTTTGGAAGGTGTTAAAACAATACGTGAAAGTAGTACTTTCTCACCAACTCTAGACTCTGTAATAACTCTAGCTTCAATTACTCGATTTCCCATCTTATCAACAATTAATCGAGTGCCATTGCATAATCCCAAAGATTGGTTGACATTTCTTAGAAGCATTATTAGTGTTCCAACTTTCAACTGCAAACAATGATTTGGAAGTCCTGGTAAATTCAAAGAATGCAAAAGTTCAGGAGGGTTCATGTCTTGAACATTGCTCTCACTTTCTGTTGGACACAATTTATCGGCACTGTTAAAAATTTTCATCTCTCCAGGAAGCATCGAAAGCATAATAGAATTGATTTCATCAACATCACTATTTTTAGGAGCTAAAATGCCTCGTTCTTTTAAGTACGACATATCCTGATATTTATTTATGAAATCAGGATAGGTGGCATCGATTAACTGGTGCAAATCTCTTTCTCCATTTTTTATAACAAATTTTTCTGGTATCTGTATGCAATTAGGTTCATAGCCTTCACTAAATGAGCTTCCCATTATTTTCCCTTCACCAACCAATTTAATCCACTCTGCAAAGTCACGTAATTCATGACACGTATGATTAGAAATATCTTGTGCTATAACACGCATATTTCTGGTGAGATACAAAACTTGACAATGCTCAGAAATTGTTGACTTAGGTAATGAAGCTTCCACTGTTTGTTCACGCCTACCTCTAGGTACGACAGGCAATATTTGTCTAAAGTCACCACCAAGCACAAATAGTTTTCCACCAAAAACCCTATCTCCTGAACAATGTTCTGTATTTTTCAATATGTCCCTAAATGTACGATCAACAGCTTCAAAAGCATGACGACTAACCATTGGTGGTTCATCCCATATAATTAACGACGCTTCTTGAATTAACCTTGCCAAATCTGCCCCTTGATTTATTGAACAACATGATGAGTTATCAGGGTCAAGTGGAATCTTGAAATGGGAACGGGCAGTTCGTCCCCCGGGTAAGAGCAAAGCTGCAATACCTAATGATGCAACAGAAAGAATGATCTTCTTATCGGATCGAAATTTTGCAATTAAAGTGCTCCATAAATATGTCTTTCCGGTTCCTCCACTACCATACACAAAAAATAAGCCCCCATGATGAGTGGAATAAGCTTCCATTATGGTGTTAAACACTTTCAATTGGTCATCATTCAATCCCACATATAAAGATTCAAAAGATTGCATTTCTGAAATGCTATCGTAGTTCAATTCCTCCCTTATGAGCCTATTAGTAACCATTTGACCTGATCGATATGATGGTAGTGGCATCGGAGGAAACTCTTTAAGAGACCTTCCATTCTGATTTAGTATGTGCTCAATTTCAAGCAATCCTAAATTTTTCAATTCACATTCTTCGAGACTTATGTTGCCATCCCCAATTTGCCTTTGTACCCTATTTTGTAAATTATCAGTAAGGTCAAACCAATGATTCTTCCACAATTCATATGCATTTGTAACCTCAGAAAACAGTAGCATTGAGCAAAACATATTTCACAGTTGAGCACCTGATGCCCATGTTGAGGCTTCTGTTAAAGCTACGTCCCATTCATTATCATCATCAAGTAAGCCAAGTGCAAGGCATGCAGATTTAAATGTTCGGTGCACAATGCCATTAACGGTTCTAATATCTTCATAACATTTTGCACCTCGAACCTTGGTAAGCAGCATACGTAAATAATATCATTCACCAGAATTAGGATGTGCATAATACAATCTACCTATGCATATTTGTTGTTGCCTCATTTTCCATTTCTTCTGTTTCTGGTTCCAAACCCATGAGCTAGGAAACTCTTCATATGTTAATGTATTTGCCTCTACATGATCTCTATTTACTTGAAACCACCTTGTAAACATTGTCTCGTGAACCCACCCCGGCTGATTAATAATTGACGGAATGTTATCTGTGGCTCTAAATAGAATAGATTGTTCCCCAGCTAGATGGTATTGCAACTGTTCAACTGAAGGGTATTGCTTTTGCAATTCAAACTCAAATATATGCCAGCAACTTTCAATTGCGGAGATATATCGACAATCTATGTATTGTTTTACCTCATCAGCCTCTATATACCGACTTTGTCCATCAATGTTAAGTCGATTAACATTATCTTCAATTACAACCGTTGCACGATCAGGACCTTTATGTATGTACTTATATAAGTACTTGATCAATTTGCTGTGTGCACAACGCTCAATATTGATATGGGCATCATACAATACAAGAAGATCACGGTTGTATGGAATAACCCATCTGTTGTCAATTTCAAATCCATTAACCATGTATTTTTTCTTTGTATCCCTTCTCCTATAGATAGCAATTCCATTTTCATCAATACTCGTTTCACTGCAAAAATTCTTCGGATAATGTTTTGAACATTTTCCATTCACCATACATGGGGCATTAAGGTTAGCACTGCCACAGGGACCATGTATCATGAACCTCATCACTGTTTGAAATGCTAATGGATCTTCATCCTTATTAGGAATTTCAGCACAAATTATATCATCAATTTCCTCTGGAGATTTTATCTTGTCATCTGCTGATAATGTCAAGATAATGTGCGAATGCGGTAATCCTCGCTTTTGAAATTCGATGACGTGAATATCTATTCAAGAAAAAATAATATTATTTGTTAACTTTAAACTAAATTTAACAAATCTAATTGACCAATTCAAATAAAAACAAACCTGCAATTATTTTGCCAAAGAATTTTCGATTCTTGAAATATGCCATTAGTTGTTTCAATTTAATTCGAAAAACTCTCGTAAGTATATTCGGTATATCCTCTGTGCGTCGATTTGGAATGCGCACTACCTCCTGTTGAATTTCTGACCAATTTGGGTTACATGTGAATGTGATAAAAAGGTCAGGAAATCCCATCTTTCGACATATTGCGATCGCATCTTGGTAATGCTGAACCATATTTCGTGGGCCGCCTGTAAAAGATGATGGCAGTATAAATCTCCTACCAATGGCTGGTGCATCACTGTCACCCGCAGTCACAACATCTTCTAAACCTCTGTACAAATCAGTCCGCAACACATTCTGTTTATGCCTAATGAAGTTTAGTCTATCTTGCTCAATAGCTGCATAACAATCAACAACAAATTGTTCGAACAAACGTCCCCCTTGCAATAGCGTTTTCCCTTCTCCAACTCGAAATTGAAGTCTAAATGCATAAAACTCTCTCATTGACACTCCTTCTCGTTTGTTGTTTGTACCCAGAGTAAAACTTATAGACCTTTTCTATCCATCAGTCCCATAGGGAAAAAGTAATGGATATTGAAGTGGCATGTATGAAGGATGTGTTTCATTAATCCTTTGTAAATGTCCATCTAATTTTCTAGCAATTATGTCACGATTTGTAGTGCTTTCAGACCCATCACCAACAATTAATGCAACAATTTCAGTTGTAGTGGGTCTAGTGTACTGTCTTCCATCCCTCGAACTCAAAATACGAATATGCAATTCATGAACACCATTCTCACGAATCATGTCTCGAGCAGTGCGAAAAATTGATACATATGGATTGATGACATTCAACATTGACTGTAAACCTTCTAATGTGGACGTATCAATTCCCGATGTGCCACCACACCTATTCATAGCATCCATTCTATTGCGAATTTCATGCTCAGTGTCATAATTATAGAGTTGTGCAAATTTAGGCCTTGTTCCAGGTTCCGGTAGTAGAGAACCAATTTTATGAAAATTTGCTCCACTAATACGAAAAACATAAGGACCCCTTCCATCTAACACTGACTGATCAATTTTCCTACCCATGGACGTGAAGGATAATATGGAGTTATATGTCCTTATGTGTTCCCTGAATCTCACATGAGTAAATTGTTGTTGTAAAAATTCAGGAGTTTCTGGCAATAAAGGCAACATCACTTGTCCACTTTGACAACATAGACTAAATTTTGGTCGACTCAATGGACTATCTCTTACTTTTTCCTCCATCCACATCATTGCTTGACATCTAGAGCATGTTACTGTTCTCCCACCAAAGTTTGAGCGGTCTGAAATTTTTCTCCTTCTAGAACGTGTGGTAAATGTACTACCTGAAATTATTTAGATTTAGCTTATAATTATGAATTTCTATTGTCTGTAAGAAATTTGTATAGAGTACATAGTTGGCTAAATGTTTATTACCAGGTGGATGTGCTCTACTTGAAGTTGGTGGTACAATATTAGGACGCACTTTTGATTCATTTGTATCTAATTCATTAGATATAAGAATCTAAATTCCAACATGACTAACATCAGGAGCATTGTCATTATTGCGACTCCATGTTTGTCTGAAAGCACCGCGTTGCATTCTTTTGAGTCTCAAGACTGTGATCCTCAAATGTCAATTCTCCTTTTCTATTTTCCAAAGGCGATCCTTTAATGTAGGATCATTACGATCATATCGTGTTAAAAGTAATCTTCTTCTTGCCACCAGTCGTGCCAACTTGGAGGAAAGATATTTTCGATATCGATTTTCATATTCTTTATCAACACCTAATATATAATATAAGATCATATTATTATTTTTGTGATTCTTAAAAGATTATTGAAAATGTGAAGGTCTCACTAATAAGATTATAAGAAAATTTGAAATGTAACATTATTGTGTAGAAGTCAATAGATTACCACTATGATGGGCACTACTTCGTAATCTTTTTAAACGCAAAACGATGGTTCTCAAACGTCGAGCCTCCTTTTCTATATTGAGACGACGAATCTTCAAGGTTGGATCATTACGATCAGAATGCCGTGTCAAAAGCAGTCTTTTTTTGGCTACCAATCGAGCCATCTTGGACTTAAGTCGTGTTTGATTAATTTCTCGATTAAAAATCATATCCATCATGAATAGAGTATTAAGTTGAAGCTTATATAACTCATGCTATTAGTTTATAGTATAGATAATGACTTAAGGATGTGTAACATATGACTTTCATATAAAAAACATGATAATCTATAATTGTTTGTAGTTAATTTTACACACCGAAATGAATAACTCCTACATGATAACATCTACTGTAGAATCCATATAAATAGAATGTATCAAAGATCTAAAATCATGCAGGTTATATATTTATTATATATGTAGATATGATAGTCAATAATTGTTTCTAGTCATATTAAAATCTGTTAAAAAAACCCTCAAACATGGTAGTCTATAATTGTTTGTAGTTAATTTTGCACATCGAAATCATCAACTCCTACATGATAACATTTGCTATAGAATTCATAAAAATAGTATGTAACCAAAGATCTAAAAATTTGTAATTCAATTTCAAACCTGGAAATGTTAAATGGTTAACCAATTGTTGCTGATTTATCTGGAATTTACCTTAAGTTTGCTTGTCTTATTCTTTAATAGAATTCAAACTGGAATACAAAAGATAAAGAATACAAAATCTCAGTAAGTACCGTTATTTGTTGTAAGTACATAAAAAAATTAAAAATCTATTATACAACATGGATCTACTGAGGAGCTAATGTAATTATTTGTAAAGAAATTATAATACAATAATTTTATAGTGAGCAAAGATAACGTAATCAAATTATTGTTATACATGGAAAAAAAAAACACAAAGGAAAAAGAGGATTTATTTTGATTTATTGTTAGATTTTTTTTGAAGATTTTGTAAATTACAAAATAAATACAAAGCGGTGTCTTTTTGTGGATGGTAGGAATAAAAATTGTGGGTTTTTTTCTTTTTTAAATAATGTGATAATCTAAGATGGTAGAATTTTTATTGTAGGAATAAACATTGTGTATTTTTTTTTATTAATTTATTTAATTGAGAGTGGAATTTATTTAATTGATCTAAGTTATACATATTACTAAATTTTATGTGATAGACGTCTGATTCAATGAATTGTGGGTGTTGGATATGCATGAGTAAATTGTAGGAATAAAAATTGTGGGTTTTTTTTTTATTATTTTAAATAACGTGATAATCTAAGATGGTAGAATTTTCATTTCAAAACATAATATTTCCGATTTTCAAACCAAGTATGTACATATATATTTTGGATTTTGTAAAACAAAATAAAACATGAAAGATTAAATTTTGATTGGAACACTCATAGTATCATCCACAGTAGCACCGTTATAAACCATTTCATACCATATCTCAAAGTAAGACATGTAAAAAAAAAAAAAAAAAAAGAACAAAAAAAAAAAAAAAGAACATACTACAGCCAAAAGAATTTATATGAACACAATTTAAATTACAATCCGTGATGAAATTCTCCTAAAACTTAAAAGATATCCTCTGTAAAAAAAAAAAAAAAATCAAATATAAGATATATGAATCCCACCGTATATAATATCTAATTTAACCCATTACATCGAAAATCAAACGGGCCTAAAAGAAAACACAAAAAATAAATGAGTTTAACTTTTTCACGACTCAGTTGTAAAACACTGATTTACGAAAAGCCAACTGAAAGGTTCCACATCAACATTTTATTGAATTTTATAAAAGTTTTACATCCATTACCATACACTCACCTTTATGTGATCACTCCTCTCTTTCTCTTTCACACATTCATCTCTATCGCTCCCTTTCTCTCTTTTCTAACTCTGGTGTCCTGCCGACCATCCTTGGAGGCTACCGGTCATCATTTCTTATCTGTCGGCCATTGATGTGCCTTATCAGCCATCACTGATGGCCGGCCGGCCACCAATGTTTTTTGCAGATATTTTAGGCCAAATGTGCCAACTGTTTGCACAGATGCTTGCATCTGTCCATACGTGGAGGGCTGGATCTCCTTGTATAGATTTCATGTTTTCTATATATAGGGACCCCCTCTCTCATGTTTTGAGGTTAGAAAATTTTAGACTCAAAATTTTCCTCTTTCTCTACAATTCTCTCTCTCTCTCTACAAATTCTCTACACTTTTGCCTACTTATACTACACTCTTGCCTATACTTCCTTAACCAAACTTGATCACCTTTGAGCTGAGGTTCCTTGGAGTCTTCTTGGAGCTTTTGAAGTTGGTTTTGGCTTGACTTGTTGCCTAGAATCACTCTTGTCTTCAAGAGGTATAATATTTGCTTTGTTAGCTTACTTTGCATACTTGTTTTCCTATCTTTTTCTCCTTATTTTTTAGTTGTTTTGGGGTTATAAAAAGTCTGTTAAAGTGGGCTGAAATTTGTGGTTTGAAGCCATTTTAAGGAAGGGGTGATTCACCCTTCTTTGTATCTTGTTTGTAAGGCTTTCCCACTTGTGTTTCCCACTTTCAAACTATCATTTTTCAAGCTTTTAACCATTGAATTTCAAAGCTTTTTCAGTGGTGAAAATCATGTTTTGAAGTCCAAATTTGGAGGGGTTAGCCTCCTCTCCTTGTGTCTTGTTTGCTAGCCTAGTTGGTGCCATGCTTTAGTTTATTTTGCTAGGTTGTTATAGCTTAATTCCAACATGTTTTAGCCTCTGATTTAGGCTGTTTTAACTCTATTTTGGGTTGGTTGTTGCATTTGAGTCTTGTATTGCATAGTTGTAGCGTAATAGTCCTTACAAGCTTGGTGTTTTAGGTCTTTAGACATCACTTGTTTGAGTTGATTGCATGTTTTTGGTGCTTTTCACACTTAATTTCAGCATTAATCATCTCTGCAACCTCCCTCCTTTCTTGGCTTTTCATTTTACTTTGAAAGTGGTTTCAAGTCACTTGTTTGCCTAAGTGTGAAATTGAGGTTTCATACTTAATGGTTTAATCCCTTAGGGGGTTCATTACCAACGGTATGATACTTCTTTCATACCTAAAGCAACTTGTGTTTTGAGCTCTCTTTCCATTAGAGGACTTTAATTCACCTTTGGACTTAATTGGATAAAAGAATGGTCGGTAAGTTAAAAAAGAGTAATTAAAACTTGGGATTAAAAGTAAATAAGATAATAACTTGTGTGTTGTGTGTTCAATCAGACGTTAATTGAACAGAAGGAAAATGGGACATTTTATACTCAAAGTGATGAAATGTGTCAAGTTTCCTAGGTCTCCATTGCCCTTGATCATGTATGATAGGGTGATGGTTCTTGTGTGTCTCATTTTACATTTATTGAACTTGCAAATCTTGAGTCACAAGCCATCATGCAATGAAATTGCTTGAGTTGGTGGTTTTTGGCTTAAGTTCGCAACTCTTTGGATTTGTTCATGAAAAGGAGGGGTGACTTGTGCAAACAATCTGTGGGAATACCCTATTTTTGCTCTGTTTGTTCTCTGTTGCAGCAAGTTAAACCAGTGCTTCAGTGGCCGGAAGGCCACTATCCATGGCCGGTAGATGGCCAGCAGAGCACCATTGATGGCTGGCAGGCCACTTCTATGGCCGACAGTCTTTACCAGTGGCCGGCTGGCCACTAATGCAAACCTTAGCAGAATGTTGGTAAAGTGGAGCAAAATGGTTCTGGAAGTGTTTAACTCTGCAAATAGAGGCTTTCGGGAGCGAAACGAAGGTCTTTTCAGGTGATATCTGAGCATGTGCATCGTCCATTTCCCGAGGCAGAGTAGTGGCAGAGTAGTTAAATATTTTAATTACTTAGCTTATTTGAATTTGTGTTGTAATTTAATTAGCTTACTAGTTAGTTAAATTAAAAGTGTTGTAATAATTAGTTAATTAGTTTAGCTAGTTATTCATTTGGTTTGTAATAATTAGCTTCATTAGCTTAGATTAATTAGCTTAGCTCTAATTAGTTGCTAGTTAGTTTGGCTTTATTCATTCGGACTCTCCTTCGTGAGAGCAAAATGTAATAATGTGTATGTCTTCCAATCTCACGTCTTTCTCTCTTTTATTTAATCGCTTTTGATGGTTAGATTAGGGACATATTTCAATTAGCATACCTTAAGTTTACATCCATTCATCTAGCCTTGCATGCACCAAGGCTTGGCGCATCATTCAAACTACATTGTCGTTTCAATTACTTCGTTGAATACGTGTTTAAACACATGTCATTTAATTGAATCATATGCCATATTAGTAGCCGAGCCTATTAATTACATTATTGCGTGTGTTGCATTAGACAACTTGTATAGTTAGGAATCATGCATACTTTTCTAACTCTTTTGTTTTATCTTAGGTTGGAGTACTATGTGAGTTTTTAGTGCTTTAGCATACTTGCATGAGTGTGAGTGATTGCCATGACTAGCATGCTTGCCATAAGGCTAAATGCTTACTTGATAAACTTCTTGAATGCCTATGGATGAAGGCTTGTTGTTTGAATTGGAACGATTCAACAAATGTACGTTTTAAGCCCACTATGTCTAGTGGCAAATTCACAGTTTGAAGTCCACTTTGTTAAGTGGCAAATTCAAACCCTTTTTCACAAAACAAACATGAAATTGAATTGTTCCAACTTGAGCAAACTAGTCTATACTTGCTTGTGCGCATCACATAGTAAAACTATCCTAATAACCAGAACAAGAGCACATAATGTACATAAAAATCATATCATGATTAGTAGAGGCCAATCTTTGATCGGGCAAGTAGGGCTGCTCAATTCATGACCTTCCCCTCTTGTACCTAAGTTCTCGAGCAGAGGCAACTTTGGTAATGATGGACACGTGGCCTTTGACACGAGTCATGGGTTTCCTAAATTTTTCCAAAATAAAATATTTAAGTGGTGACTCTGTATCTAGCAAATCAGTCCAATTTTGGCATTTTTGATTCAAAATTGATTTTCCAAAATGATTTATCGGATTTGGACTCTTTGGTGATTATCAATTTCACATTGCACTTGTGAGATTATATTCAAAAACCATAGGAGTCCAAACTGTAGGGCTTATTTTGAGTTTCTGAAAGGGGGGCGAAAAAGTCGAGCTACAGTTTCTAGCAACTCTGCTGGGGATTTAGAGAACTTGCTCGAACTCATGATATGACATTTTATTTACACTTATGTGTTTCTTTGCATTTGCATTTGCATTGGTGTACCTAAGTCATTGTGTTTGCCATCTGCTATTCCTGAACGGTTTACTGGAGGCTTGCTTAGAAAACTTGCCAAAAGGCAGACCGGTTACGGGCTCTGCCATGATGGGAACACAACCATTGGATCTCGACTACCGTTGTACTGTTTGATCCTCCTTTCACTTCTCAGTGTTAGGTATGAGAGGTATATTAGGTAGTCTTGCTGAGGTACCCTTTTTTGACCAATCAGCCTAGTTGCATATCGAAAGCTATAGAGATTGTTCCAAACTAGGATAGGTTACATACCCGAATGCAGGATTGCGTGAAACCTCATTGTTTGAGTAGTGAACCCTAGTTTAGTTCTTGATGAAACTAGGACAGGGTAACCCTACCCCATCATAGGGTTGTTTTTGCTCTCACTTAACTGGTATGTGCTTTTAGAATAAAACTCTACAGGAATATATGTATCAGTTGCAAGTTTGGGTATTAGTTTTGAGGGCAAAAATCAGTGTTGAGTGTAGTTCTACAGCTTATGATTACAACTATGTGTTGTTAGTATATGAGCTGAGGGGTTGTGCGGTTTCTGATTTTTGCTTTCTTTTTGCAAGGTAGTTTCTCACAATTGCTTCGGACAGTTTTGTTACCTCCCAAGCACTCTGGACCCATGTAAGGAGACTTTACAAATCCGGGGATCTTGTTAGGGGATAACCAATGTTCGCTTCGCTTCTCTCCTACCAGTTACGAGATGGAGGAGGGTTAAGCATAATTCACCAGTCCAGCAGTCATCTTTTACTTCACCTATGCCCAGTTAGGCTCAGTCCCCCTCCAGTAAGAGATTATTTACCAATTCTGATGGCTCGAAATCTCCCGGTTAGCATGGAAGACATGCTTCGTCGTCTCCAGCAAACCATTGAAACCATGCAGCTAGATGCTACCCACCAAGTTGAAGTTATAACTCATCAAGCGGAAGTGATAAATAGGCTGCAGCAACAACAGCCACCGCAAGCAGCGACTTCTGCTTTCCATGCACCTCTAATAGGTATCCCAGTGCCAGGAATCACTGTCAATGTCCAAGAGAATTTCGGCAACCCAGTGGACCCCATTCCACCGCATGCCTCTAAGGCAATAGTATACCACACTGAAGCACCATTTGAATTCGAGGTTGACCCCACTGCATTGAAGGTCAACAAGCTAGAAAAGCTTTTCAAACGAGCACAGGGTGTGAACTCAATCCCTGACATCAAAGATGGATACACCGACTCCACAGTAACTCTGCCAGACAGATTCAAGATGCCATACATAGACCGGTTTGATGGCTCTAGGGATCCTATAGTCCATTTGCGATTATTCTCAGACATCCTGCGGCCAATGGGCCTCACCAGACTTCAAAAGCTGTCACTTTTTGACCGAACCCTGTTAGGGATAGCAGCTATCTGGTATGCAAAGCTGGAAGACTATGAAACGGAGCTGGAAGGAAATGGCTGAGGCCTTCATCGCACAGTACTCCTACAATACCTAGATCGAGGTCACAACCCATGATCTTAAGGCAACCCGACAGGAGCTAAATGAGGGCTTCTTGAACTTTGTGACCCGGTGGAGGGTGAAGGGTTCAATGATGACTACTAGGCCATCAGAAAAGGACCAAATCAGAATGGTGGTCCGCAATCTGCAAGGAAAATTACTACAGAAGATGATTGTCTTGCCATTATTTACATTCACTGAGCTCCACGAGACAGGGGTTCTGATTGAAGATACGATGAAATAGGGGTTGATCACCAATGAAAAGGAACAGCCTAAGAGGCCTTTCACACGCAGTTCCAATGTAATCATAAGTGGAAGCACAACTGCACGACCATCTGATGTGAATGTCGTCACCACGACACCCAAAACTGCCAACCCTTTCGCCAGTACAAATCCACAAACCTCAAAAAGCTAGGCCCGATCTTAAAAGGTCTTTACCCCACTCTATATGCCTTTATCCCAAGCCCTGAGGGTGCTGATCAAAAAGGGGCAGCACCTTAAGCTGTTAGAACAAATGCCTACTACCCAACCCCCTCTCACCTAAACACAACCCAGCCAAATACTGTGCCTTTCACCAATAGCATGGTCACAACACTGACCAATGCTACAAGTTGTGTCATGAGATTCAAGATCTCATTGACAACAAGGTGATAACACCACCCCAAAAGCCAAATGTAACCACAAACCCTCTTCCAACCCAGAATTAGGTTTCTCCACCTCGGCACTTAAATCTAATACATACACTGGCCATCCCATATGACCCCAGCTTATACATTACCTCTTCCCAACTACCCAAACCGGGCCGTGTTCATTCCTGAAAGCACAGACTTGTGCATGATGGACACGTCCATACTTCAACCTGAACCCATGGTGGTGACAATGACAAAAGAAGAGGGGTTAGCCTTGGAGGAGAGTGTTAACCCATTACCTGAGAGCTCTATAGATTTATCTGAGGAGGTATATGACCCTTGCCGTTACATTGTACCGGTGGATCATGCCAAACCCAAAGTGGTATTGCCGACAGCAGCGGAGGTCAGTGTGGTTCGGGAAGACGGCCCGAGCCAGGGTCTGGATAATCTAGCGAAGCTGGAAGAAGACTTAGACAATCTTTAGTTCTATGACGAACAGGATCAGGGAGGCATACAGATTAATTGGTTTGATCTGAATGGGTCGATAAACAACTCCGGGTGGCTTAGTGATGAGCCTAACAAAGAGGAGGAAATTCAACCAAAACTTGAAGAAAAAGAAGCGAGAATAGCTGTAGTGGTCGGAATGGCTAAGGACAAGGGGAAATTTTTAGAGAGCACCGGTATCAAGAATTTAGATCAAGAACTGGGCGTCGTGAGTACCGCGGATACTAAACAAGAAGTCACATTGAAGCGGTTTGTGCAAGAAAGGGATCAATACAAACAAGAAGCTAAAACAACTTAATGCCTTGTAGGGGATACTTCTGATAAATGAATGATCAGACTAGAGCCGGACAATTGTTTGTCTACTGCCAGAGGTGTATGGTGGGAGGACGATGATCTGTTTTTGGCTCATATCAACGAGGATTGGGGTGAAGACCTACCAGATAATACATGGTACTCTGAAGAGGTGGACCATATGACTAGAAATGGACGGTACTTCAAACCCCCACATTTGGACCAAGCTGAAGCCTCCGAAAAGGATAAAGAGGTAGAGAAGCAGAGGGAAAAATAGTTGGAAGAAGAAGTAGTACTGAAATAGCTAAACAAGATCCAGGCCAATATTTCAATCTGGGGTTTGCTTATGGCTTTTCGCGTGCACCGACTATGGATAAAGCCAAATGGTCCATTTATACCACTTCTGAATAGCTTGTAGGCGCTGTACCAACTTTAACCTTCTCAGACAAGGAACTGCCGCCAGAAGGCTCAGCACATAACAAACCTATGTACATATCAGTAGAGTGCATAGAAAAATGGGTGTTAGTGGTATTGGTCGACACCGAGTCAACAATCAATGTCTGCCCATCTTGTACGGCATATACCATTGGCTTGAAACTAGTAGATTTCATGCCTACAACCCAGGTGATTCGAGCATATGACAACACCAGAAGGGAGGTGATGGGCACGGTATAGATCAGAGTTCAAATGGGTTTAGCTCAACAAGATATTGAGTTCCATATCCTGGATGTGCTGGCCACTTTCAATTTATTGCTAGGAAGGCCGTGGTTTCACCAAGTAAAAGTTGTCTCCTCTACCCTCCACCAAATGCTAAAATACCCTCATGGAAAGGGAGTGGCTATTATGTTTGGGAATTCATCTATGTATCCTTCGCCAACCGTAACTACACCTGTACTGGAAATTGTTCACGGCGAAGAGGATGTATTCCTCTCTGGATTTACCCTAGCTGAGGCCCGGGCAGTGCAAACCATATTGGCAACTGATGAGGGCTTGTATGTCAGTGCTCAATCAATCTACTTCACGAACAAGCTCCAGCATGTACCAAGAATGGGTTTGGGAAGAAGTGGTCGGAAGGGCGTCACAGCATTGGCCGATGTACCACATAACCCTCATGCCTTTGGTCTTGGCTATACGCCCACCAAAGAGGATTTGGTTAGGAAAAAGAAAGAGATAGCCGGTAGAGCCAGAGCTAAGCAGATCGGGAAGCGCTATAAGCTTGTGCACAGACCGATCTAAGGAACCCTGAATGGTCATTTTGTTCAGGAGGGTGAAGACTTCCCATTTTGCGGTTTCCCCGAACCCTGGTTCAATTCGGAGAAACAGCGGGTTCCTGGCTTCGAAATTTTCTTCGACTTGCAACTGCAAGACAATGATACCGAGGAAAGGGAAGAGCCAATTATTGCTGAGCGGAGCATAGAAAGTGACCCGGACAGCAATGAACTCGAAGTAGGAAAAGCACTGGCATGTCTCCTTTTGGATCCTCCGATCAACTCAGAGAGATTGGGGGATAACCTGACCGTTTCCATGATCGGGGACCAACCGGATGTGAACCCTTCTAGCAGCATTTTGGATGCATCTGACACACCATCCCTCGTTTGGTAGCTAGAGGAGGGCTACATGTCTAGTAGTTCTGAGTCGGGTAGTGAGCCAGAATCTGATTCCATAGAGTCTGTGGAGTCGGAATCAGATTCTGGTTCTTCTGAGTCTAGGTCCAATATTCCTGGGGTTGATAACCTAGATGCCAAGGTTTTGTCCAGGTCGTCCTTTTCTTTTTCTTTTGAGTCGGTTGTAACCAAGGAACTGGATGAGCTTGACCTTGTGAATAAGAATGCCATTGCAAATTCTTAGTATTTCTTTGTGCCGCTTGTTTATTGCATTGATCATGATTTTCAAAATTTTGATGAAAATAATAAGGAAGGAATTCCTATGGTTTTGAAAAATTTGATTAATCGAGAGGATGAAAGGTTTGAAAAACCCCTCGCTGATGAAATCAATGTTTTTAATATAGGTATTGAAAAGGATCCGCGTTTGGTCTAGATCGGATCTACGTTGTCTTTGGAGGAGCGCGAGCGCTTAGTTGCTTTATTAAAAGAATTCAAAAATGTTTTTGCGTGGTCCTACGAAGACATGCCTGGAATCAATCCTGAGATTGTACAACATCGGATCCCTCTCAACCCTGAGGCTTGACCCGTCAAACAGAAGTTGTGGAGAATACTCCCGGATTGGGCTTTGAAGATTAAGGAAGAGATCACCAAGCCGATAGATGCAGGGTTCTTGCTAGTATCTGAGTATCCAACTTGGTTGGCCAATATTGTCCCAGTACCGAAAAAAGATGGCAAAATTCGAGTGTGTGTGGATTTCAAAGATCTGAACAGAGCCAGTTCGAAGGACAACTTTCCTCTACTGCACATCGATGAATTAGTGTACTTCACCGCGGGTCATACATTGCTCTCCTTCATGGATGGATTTTTCGAGTATAACCAGATTCTGATGGCACCCGAGGATAGAAAGAAAATTGCCTTCACTACGCCGTAGGGAACCTACTGCTATCGGGTGATGCCGTTTGGGCTGAAAAATGCTGAGGCTACCTATCAAAGGGCTGCAACCACAATTCTGCATGATATGATCCATAAAGAGGTTGAGGTATATGTGGACGACATGATTGTCAAGTCCAAAGAAAGAAAGGGCCACTGCACCACCTTGAAGAAAACGGATCAGAGAATACAGACTGAGGTTGAATCCCCAAAAATGTACTTTCAGCGTAGCAGCAAGGAAAATACTGGGTTTCTTGATCACGTAGAGGGGCATCGAGGTAGATCCTTCCAAAATCAAGACCATCCTAGAAATGCCACCACCAAGGACTAAAAAGGAGGTGCGAGGCGTTCTGGGTAAAATGTAATTCATAAGATGGTTTATCTCTAAATTAACCTTGACTTGTGAACCACTTTTTGGTCTCCTGAAGAAAGGAAAGAAGTTCCGATGGGATGATCGGTATCAATTCGCTTTTGAGTATATCAAACAGTACCTTCAGAATCTGCATATGTTGTCACCACCAGAGCCGAGAAAGCCTTTGATTTTGTATCTGTCAGTAACGGAGACAATGATGGGATACATGCTTACTTAGGAATCTGAGGATAGGGTGGAGAAAACCATCTATTATTTGAGCAAGAAAATGTTGGATTATGAGACCTGCTACACTTCGCTGGAGAAAGCTTGCTTAGCCTTGGTATGGGCTACTAGGAAGTTGAGGTACTACTTGTTAGCTCACTCCATAATCCTGGTTTCAAGATTAGATCCAATCAAATATCTCTTTGAGAAACCAGCACTTACGGGTAGGCTAGCTCGTTGGTTGCTTCTTCTCTCCGAATTTGATCTAAAGTATGTTACTCGCAAGTCGGTCAAGGGGAGAGCAGTAGCAGAGTTCCTGGTAGATCACCCAGTAGAAGGAGATGAAGTGGTAGAATACCTGTTCCTAGATGAAGCTATTCTACAAGTTGAGGAAGAGATTTGGACAATGTACATTGACAGAGCGTCTAATTAGTACGGTTATGGGATACAGGTGTTGCTGATAGCACCCAACAATTCCCAATACCCTTAGCCTTCAAACTTCGATTCAAAGTATCCAATAACGAAGCAGAATACGAGGCGTGTATCGCTAGTTTGGAAGCCGCCCTGGAACTAAGCGCAAAAGGGTTGGACGTCATCGAGGACTCGAACCTATTTGTGTCTCAAGAAAATAGAGACTGGAAGGTCAAGGAAGAAAAGATGAAGATCTATCACCAAACCCTGGACGTTCTGATTCCTAGGTTTGAAAAGCTGACTTTCACGCATCTACTGAGAGAGAACAATGGGTTCGCTGATGCCTTATCAACTCTATCTTCTATGATAGACATCCCATTTGGAGTCAGGATGCGTTTAATCATCATTGAGCAGAGATATATGCCGGCCTACGAGACTATCGCCGCAATAGATGAAGCACAAGATCAAAACCCTTGGTTCTATGACATATAGAACTTTCTGGAAAATGAGGTTTATCCACCAGGGGCAAATTCCAAAGATAAGAGGGCAATACGGCGGATGGCCATTCAATTTATCATCTGTGAAAGTAAACTGTACAAGAGAGGTCATTTGGGAATGCACAAGATGTGTGTCGATGCAGAGGAATCAAAGTGCCTAATGGAGGCCATCCATGAAGGAGAGTGCAGAGCGCACATGAGTGGAGTAATGTTAGCCCTGAAGATTCTCAAGCAAGGTTACTACAGGTCTACTATAGAGGAGGATTGTATCAGTTTTGTTCAGCGATGCCACAAATGCCAAATTCATGCCAATCGCATGAACATCCCGCTGTCGAAGCCGTACAACATGACTTCACCATGGCCTTTCTCTGTCTGGAGAATTGATGTCATCGGCGTAGTCACACCGAAAGGGTCAAATGGGCATGAATACATTCTGGTGGCAATTGATTACTTTACAAAGTGGGTGGAAGCTTAGTCCTATGCAGTGTTGAAAGCAATGCATGTGGCTAAGTTTATCCGAAACAACATCATTTGTCGTTATGGAGTCCCAAACGAGATCATTTCAAATAATGGTTCCCATTTCAAGAAAGAAGTGATCGACTTGTTGGAGAAATACGACATGGCTTTTCATAAGTCATCTACTTACTGACCGCAAACCAATGGAGCTGTTGAGGCCGCCAACAAGAACATCAAGCATATTTTGCAGACAATGGTTGAGACCTATAGAGATTGGCCAAACAAATTGTCATTTGCACTCTGGGGCCACAGATCTTCAATCTGGACATCTACGAGGCAACTCCTTATTTTTTTGTCTATGGGATGGAAGCTGTTCTGCCAATCAAAATAGAAGTTCTGTCACTACAGGTTATGGCTAAGTGTCAAATACCAAAGGCGGACTAGCAACAGAGCAGGTTTGAAGAACTAATGCTATTTGATGAGAGAAGGCTAAAAGCATTGTACCATGTTCAGGGTTATCAACGCAGGATTGCCAGGGCTTTTAATACGAAGGTTAAGTCTAGGAATCTCAAAGAAGGGGATTTGGTGCTGAAAGACAACCGAGCTCCCATCCATGACCCTAAGGGTAAGTTCAGACCCAATTGGATTGGTCTTTATATCATCAAAACTATCTAGCTGGGTGGAGCTATTAGTCTCATAGACCTGGATGGCTTAGAAATTTCCCAACCGATCAACACGGACAAGTTGAAGAAATACTATCCCTGAGAGGCTCGCTAGGCTGAAAACCTTGAAGGGCTGCCTAGGCAAAAGTTAGAGCACAAAAATTAGAAATAAATAAAAACTAAGCTCGCAAGGCTGAAAATCCTAAAGGGCGGCCTTGGCAAAAGTTAAAGCGCAAAAGGAGAGTGTTAATACTCGAGTGAACCTGAACCGAACTACGTAAGGCACGATTCCCATCTTCGGGATACGTAGGCAACTTCATTTTAAAGTTTGGCCATAAACACCTCCAGATCAATTGTCCTGTCCATGTGTTTGATCAGGTCATCTTTGTCTGTTCTTTATCTGAAAGTTCGATTGTAATCCTTACTCTGAGAAAAGAGCTGGTTACAGTACTGAGCAGTGCTATTCAGTAAAGGGGCAATTTGTGATCTTCGGATTCGAGGTTGTACACCTCGAGGATATATTCTGAGCGTGTCAAGTGGTGATCCTTATCGAAAATGGTTTTGAAAAGTTTTGATAAAAGTTGATTTTTGCTCAAATTTTACCTTTTACAACTTAGACCATTTTTGGACCAAAAGGAAAATTTTCAGTGCTCACAACTTTAATTTCATTGATTTCAACACAAAATTCTCCAATTCTCGATACAAATCAAAGTTGATTTTATTACATTCATAAAACTTGAAAAGTAAGATCAAAACAATAAACTAAGGGCATAGATGAGTCAGGTGCTCCTACGTCCCCCGCTTGTGCTTGTGGAAGCTTCTGATGCTAAAGTGGCCCCGGTTTGTGCCTCATCTTCGAGCCAAGTCAGGCACTCGCCAGAAAGGGCACAGCTGAAACTAGGGGCAGGAGCCAGAAGCTTTCTTGTCCTCCAAGCAGTGAGGTACCTAGCCAAATGTGAACCTCGAATGGGGAATGAAACCGAGTACTTTACCCCCTCCTCTAGGCAAGTCTGATTATGTCCAAACTAATGCCTGAACCAAAATGGAAAGTAGAATACACAATGTGTCAGGCCAATCAGTTGAATGCCAGGTTGCTGAGTCATGTTGTAGCTCATTTTGATCAAATAAGCCAGGGGCAACACCAAACAATGTCAGCAGCAGACCTATTGCACATCCAGTGGCACCACCATCCTTCATTTGGGAAATCTACTAGCTGTTGGCGGAAAAAGTATGCTCGGGCTGAGTATGAAGGGCAAGAGTCCACTACCTTCAGCTTGTCCATTAGCCACACCTAGGGAGGGATGAAAGAAAAAAGAGATTAAAAAATGGAGAGAAGTATGTTGAGAGAACAGTGAGAAAAGGGCTTTGAGAGAAAACAGAGCATGAATGTCGAGTGATGTGAGAAACATATATTAGAAAGGGTAGGAAACATTACCTAAAGAAGTAGTGGACTTCCCGTGAATTTGGTGGTCTCTCGCCGATGGAAAGCGTCTAAGCCCATCAAAGTCTCAGCCAACACCAAGCCAATGCAACTCTTGCCCTCTTTTAGGCCTTACGCCACTTCAATTAGCCGAATGCTAGACCCGCCAAAACTAGAGGCAAGAAGGAAATGTGCTAGCATACACAAATAAAGGGCATGTTGCCGAAAACCTCACCAAAGAAGATTACGTCAGTCGCCGACCTCAGAAAATCGACGAATCAGGTTGGGAATGTCCAGCTCTCCATTGTGGACCAAGGATCGAGCATTGTGTAGAGTGATCCCACACATCCGTCCCAAAGCTTGGATGTGGCCGAAACGGGATTGAGGTGTGATTTCCTAATCGCGTCGGCATTCCATTAGTGCTTGAAATTCTTCGATTATCGGGCATATCTTTTGTCCCTCGAAGCTAAAGACGTGTGTAATCGGGTTCCAGCATCTAGCCGCGGCATAAAGGAACGGAAAACAAAACGGAGAACGGCTCAGCGAGAAAAGCGCATTTATGCCGAAACCCCATAAATTCATCTTTTCCGAGCCATCTAAAGTTGCAATCCAATCTGAGAGTTTTTCGGTGAAAAATGGTTTCATTTGTGAAGAATTTGAAGCTGAAATGAATAAACCATGAAGCTTAAACCTTTTGTAGAAGATAAAGCAGTGGGTGGAAGCCAGGTGTCAACAATCTGGAGGTCCTGCACATTGATGGCTGGCAGGTAGCTAGCAAGCCACGTTGATGGCTAGCAAAGGACATTAGTGGCGGACAGGCCACCTCTCATGGCCGGCAACCCCCATTTGTGGCCGACAATCTCTCACTCTGACATGTTATCCTCCTTTGTGCTAAACAATGCTGAAAACATGTGTTTGTTTTGCTTTTTGTGTGTTTTGAGGTCTTGTTTTGAGTCCTTCTGGTTTTTAGCAAGTTTGTTGAGTTTGTATCTTTGTTAAGTTGTTTTGTTTATCAAGTTCTATGTTGATTTGTTTAATGAGTTGTTTTGTTTATCGAGTTTTATATTCTATTTCAACTGTTGGTCAGTTCATTACTTGATTAAGAACGTTGTGCCAATACAAGTGTTCATTTTTCATTATCAAATTCAATCTCATTTCCATGGTAAGTGGTGCTCATGATGCAAAATACAACACTTTTTCATAAAAACTGGTTTTCATTCCGATCATGGTTGTTTTTACAAAAGTGCAGTACAAGTTTTTAAAGCAAATAAAACCTGTCTGAAGCTGTACAATGTGCTAAAACAATAAACAAAAAGAAACTAAGCAAAAATATAAAAAAAATCAGCGCTAGTTGCCTTAGGCTTGAGGAGCCCTCTTCGTCTTCTTCCTCGGAGGAGAGGACTCTAGGGCACTGTCTTCGTCAACGTTGCTATCTGAACCTGGACCAAAACCCGAGCCGGTGTCATCACCGTTCTCCGCCTCAGAGCTCGCCTCGGCATCACCTCCACTCTCGGAACCCAAGCCGATGTCATTACCTCCACTCTCAGATGAATCTGAATGTTGACTCACTGCCTCCTTAGAGTCGCTCGTCTCAGCATCATCATCACTCAGAATAGGCTCTAAAGGACCACTCTCAGCTCGGGTGCCCCTAGCTCTGCCTTGGCCGAGTGCCGGAGCCTGTCTCTCTCTCCTCCTTGCTTCCGAAGAAGGTACTACTGGTGCGGGCGCAGCAGCTGCTGCTAGTGCCATCGGTATAGATGGAATCTGAAAAGACAATTGTCACATATCACTTACAGTATGCATATCAGATGCAAGCATAGTATGCAGAATGAGTATATGCAGAAGTCAGATACAGTGTGTGAATACAGTATGTGAGCGCAGTGTGTCAGATGCGGTCTATCGATGCAATGTATCAGTGCAGTTTGGGAAGTTTTCAGTTAAAATGTCAGTGTCAGTGTGTCAGTGGAAATTTGAAGCCTAGAATGAAAAACTAAAGAAATTACCTGAATACCATAGAGGCTCTCCTCTGTACCACCCCCATCAGCGAGGCTATCAGCTTGAGGGCGCCTCATGTGTACTCAATTGATGTCTGTAAATGTATTTGAATGATTATTATCTGCCATAGATATATCAGAAACAAAATATAGAGTACAAGTGCTAAAGTGTGGTTCATACCGGAGTCGGGCCTCGGACCCCGACAAACTCATGACCAGCCGCTGTAGGCTCAATCGGGACCTGGTAGGCATCCTTGGTGTGTCGCTAGCAAGTCAGCATGGTAGGAAGCTTTGGCCAATTAGCCCTCTGCCTCACCTGGGCAGCCCCTCTACCACGGGCTCTGCTCGCTCAGGTCACTATGGGCCTCGCTCTCACGGTAGGAGCTCTCACCTCCTCAGCTCTACGAACACCGGTCAAGGGCGACATCAAGTGTGTCTTGATGAAAGCTACATAGTCGCCCTCCGCTCAGAAGAAGTCAGCATCCAGGCCTACCATAAACTGGATGACCTCCTCAACAGATAGGCTCTCTGTGGATTGCATGGACTCTGGTGGAGCCATCGAGACAATCAGGTCAGGCAGGCCCATAATTTGGCGCACGAAGTGCTTATCCAAGAACCAAGCCCGGCAAACGGGGCCCTTAAGTAGAGTGCGGTAGCAAGATGTGGCCCAGGCGCAGGGGAACTAGTCTCGAACCCCCGTTGGCATCGTGGCCCACGGTTGCCACATGATCTGCAAATAGAAGTTGTACAGATTATTAGTTGATGTAAGTTGCTAAATGTGTGAAGCAGAACAATTTCAAAACAAAAAATGATTGTGTTTCAGAATACCTCATGGGCAGCTACTGTGTCGAAGTATTGCCTGAAGAATGTGAAAGGCTCACGAGTCCTACGGCGAAGCCGACCGTCATATATCCGCGAATAGAGAACTGTCAATGGAAGCTCCTCTACAGGCACCCGGGCGAGAGTCAAAAAGTATGCGTATGCCCATAGCTGGAAGGAGAATGCAGTGGTATGTGATCAATACAGTATCGAGCAGATGCAGAAAGTGCAAAATAAAAAGCACAATGTATGTACAGTATCGAGCAAATGCAGAAAGTGCAAAACAGAAAGCACAGTATATGAACAGTGTTTGAGTAGATACAGAAATGCGAAGCAGAAAGCATGTATTGAAATAGATGTAAAGCAGAAACTGTAAAGAAACTATAAGGTACTAAAAGGAAGTTGAGATGTGTACCTTCCAGGCTCGCCAGTAACCTCCAATCAAGTCTCCCCGCAGACGAGAGGTAGAGCTCATGTATCCGTATAGCGTGGTGAGGCCGGCTCTGCCCCAGTTGTAAAAACGAACCCGAGGAAGGGTCACCAGGGCACTCAGCAAATGCAGGCCTACAGTGTTCCACCTGTTCGAAAACAAGGTGGTACCGAAGACGAACATCAAGAAGCCCTTGGCGTACTGCTCGATGTCCTCTATCATCTCGGGCTCGGTCTCTCTGAATCGCTCAGCGAACCAAGTGTATCTGACCATCCCCGTCTGGTATATAGACAGGTATGCCCCCAGCAGCTTGAACCAAGTTGCCTCTCACTCCTCCATATTTATATTAAGAGGGATCAGATCGCCCTTGTGTCTAAGCCAATGATCATGGCAAAGTCATAAGGAGTCATCGTCATCTCCCCTGCGGTGGAAAAGTGGAAAGAGTTTATGGTATCCCACCACTTCTCCACGAGTGCTCCTATGAGGGAATGACTCGTGGTGACCCGAGTCAAGCCAGAGCAAAAGAGGCTGAAGCCTGCCTCGTTAATGATGTCGCAAACTCCAGCTGAGAACTCGTCATACCAATCTCGAGCGGTCGTAGCACCGTAGCCTCTGAAGGCACGAGACTCGCAGAGAACAAATGCAACAGATATAAGGCAGTGTATGAAATGTAGTCAGATATAAGGCAGTGCATGAAATACAACGGATATAAAGCAGTGTATGAAATGCGGTCGGGTGAATCCGATAAAGGCATTGCAAGAAATGCAAGTAACTAAAGGCAAAAATGCATAAAAATAGTTTAAAGCCCACTATGTCTAGTGGCAAATTCAGAGTTTTAAGCCCACTTTGTTGAGTGGAAAATTCACAACTTTAAGCCCACTTGAGGTGGCAAATTCAAACCCTTTTCACAAAACAAACATGAAATTAAATTGTTCCAACTTAAGCAAACTAGTCTATACTTACTTGTGTGCATCACATAGTAAAACTAGTCTAATAACCGGAACAAGAGCATATAATGTACATAAAAATCATATCATGATTAGTAGAGGCCGATCTTTGATCGGACGAGTGAGAGTGCTCAATTCATGACCTTCCCCTCTCGTGCCTAAGTTCCCAAGCTGATGCAACTTTGGTAATGATAGACACATGGCCTTTGGCACGAGTCATGGATTTCCTAAATTTTTTCAAAATAAAATATTTAGGTAGCGACTCTATATCTACAAAGTAGTCTAATTTTGGCTTGTTTTATTCAAAATTGATTTTCCAAAACGATTGCCGGATTTAGACTCTTTGGTGATTATCAATTTCACATTGCACTTGTGAGATTAGATTTAGGACCCCGGGAGTCAGAACTATAGGGCTTATTTCGAGTTTCCAAAAGGGGCGCGAAAATCTAAGCTACACCTATTCGCATAGATATTTAATATTTTTATTTATCTCAGAAAATAAGGGACACGTGTCATAAAAAAGAAGGCTTGGACACCAAGTGACATATTCACATAAATATATAGTATGGATCTCCCTCTTCTCCTGCACTCCACTGTCCAATCATGTCCAGCAAATGAAGACATATGGAAAGCCATGGATCCAATGGTGAGGAGGACGCCGCGTCTGTGGAGTTTAAGAGCTAAACAAAACGACACCAATTTCTGTTGTTTTGAGCAAACGGAGGTAACTAACGGAAAAAAATTTTTATTTTATTTTGAACTACATACGCAGATTTGGATCCCTTCTCTCCCGTCTTTTCAAAAACTCACAACCCAATCCCTCTCTTTCTCTCTCTAGACCTACATTCTTGAGCCTCTCTCCTCTCCATCAGCAAACCCATCGGCAACGATAGAAGGCTTCCGACGTCAGCATTCTAGTGTCCCTGGACTCTATCGTCTGAGAAACTTTGTTTACCCAAACACATTGTAGCCACCAAAGGTCAGATTTGTTTATTTTCTCTCCTTTTTTGTTGTTGTTGTTGTTGTTGTTGTTGTTGTTGTTGTTGGTATAAATCCATTCCAAGTGAATGATGAAATGCCTCAATGAATATATATATATATATATATATGTTGTAAATATATTTGAAATGCTTCAATGAATATATATATTTCAATAAGTTTTTCATTGAAATATATAATGATATATTAAAAAAAATTTAATATATTAGTTTTTCAATAAGTTTTTCATTGAATGGATTTTAGTATATCAGATTTTAAATAAGTTTTTCATTTGTGTTAAGCAAGTGCAAGCAATCTTCATATTTGAATGTTTATTAATTAATATATCAATTTTGAACAAGTGCAATCAATAATACAGTACATATCTGTTTGTTCAAAACTATATAATATATTAGTTTGTTCAATGATATATTAACTGGTGGGTTCACATGATATATTAATTAATGAAACAGTACATATATATTGATAATTTATATATTGATAATTTTGATTTGTGAAAAACAGAGCATTAACAATATAATGTACTCAGAAAGCATTATTATGATTGGTTTAATTGTTTCACTATCTTTCATGAACTCAATGAATATATATATATATATATATATTGTAACCAGATTTGAAATGCCTCAATGAATATATATGTTTAAACAGATTTTAAACAAATTTGATATTGGGTTTTGAAACAGATTGGGATTTTAAATAGATTAGGGTTATAGGTATTAAAAATTACAGTGTTTGGTATATTCTTTTTGGTGTTGAAGCACATTAAATCATTATAAACATAACCTTTATGGAAGATGGTTACATGAGGCATCTTGTACTTCAATCATTTAAGAAAATTATCTGTCTAAATATCATATTTAGTCATGTATTGCTTTGACATATTTCTTATATGATAATCATGTTTATTTTTTTGCATTTTAGGTGTTGCATATATCGAAGATAGATGATTTAGCAATTGCTACCCAAATGGATGTTCATGGCAAGGATGATACACAGTGTGAATGCATACTAGGTATGGAATTTGGCTTTGAACAATTGGTTTATGATTTTTATAATTCTTATGGAGGAAGAGTTGGATTTAGTATTAGAAAAGAATATGCTCACAAAAGTAAGACCGATAAAATTACTTTAAGGACATATTTGTTCTAAAGAGGGTCTTAGAAAATCTGATAAAAGAGGTTTTGTTGTAAGGATTCCTAGGGCAAAGACAGGACCGGTTGTGGTGCTTTGATGAGTATTAAATTAATTAGGCAAATTGGGAAGTATAGAGTTATCCATTTTGTAGAAACATACAACCATCCTCTTGTAGTAAGTGCATGTGCTCATATGCTTCATTACCAAAGAAAAATTTTCATCTCTTAATCTATTAAAATAGATTTGGCAGATGACTGTGGAATACCTCTTAGGTGATCCTATGAGTTAATGGGTAGAGAGGCAGGTGGAAGGGAATGCGTTAGGTTTTTGAAAAAAGATCAATAGAATTATTTAAGAACAAAAAGACAAAGAATGTTGGCATTCGGTGAAGCAGGGAGCATATTGAAGTATTTTCAAGATCAAACAATACAAAATCCTTAATTCTTTCATTCTGTGCAGTTGGATACTTAAAGAGCAAATAACAAATATTTTTGGGGTAGATGCTAGAATGATAATTGACTATGGTCAATTTGGGGATGTTGTAACATTTAACACAACATTCAAGATTAATAGAGAGAGCCATTGGCTTTAATAACCACTAAGATACCATTGTTTTTGCTATTTTCATTGGCTTTAATAACCACTAAGATACCATCGTTTTTGGAGCTGCATTGATGTATGATGAAACAACCGATTCGTTTAAGGCTATTTCATGTGTGATGCCTAACACATATCACAGGCTATGCACATGGCATATGATGCAAAATATTGTAAAACATATGAGTGGCATTTTTAAAGGTCCTGGTGGGGTAAGAAGTGTTTTGTGAAAGGTTATCGATGAGTATGAGAAGGCGGAGGAATTTTTTTCAACTTGGAATGCCATTGTAACAACCCCAACCTATGATTAGCCGATAAACCATGATTAATTATGCCTAATGAGTAATTAAGATGAAATTCTGAATTAATTGCATGTATGTGGCATTATTTGTGTTTATATCTGTCGGCAGTAGACATATTTGTTTGTGTTTTTGTTTTGTTCTGCAAATTGAAGGCCTTATCGGCATTCGATCATGAAATTGATTTGGTTTATGTGTTATTGGCAATTTTTAGGAAATTATGGTAGGTTTAATTGAAATTCGATTTAGAACGAATTAAATTAGAATGATTAATGCTCATTTTGTTAGTTTAAGCCAAGGTAAATTAAACTTCATTAATCAAGCCTATATAAGGCTTATATGACTCAAGACACCCAACTACACACTCTCATTCCCTCATCTTGAGCAAACAAAATGTGTGAGAGAGAGAGAGAGAGTAGAGGAGAGAATTGAGTTCAAGCAAGGATTGCTAGAGAATTCAAGCAATTGGCTTGGAACCTTAGTGAATTCGCCAACTAGAGCTTAATTGAGAAGTTGAGGTAGGAATTCCACCCTTGAATTGTATACTTATGATGTCTAAACCATGAATTCAAGAGAATTTAGTTGGGTAATGCAAAAATTGAGCTAGTCAAGTAGGAAGGAAGAGCATACCATGCATGCATGCACATTTTCTTCCATCTTGAGCTTAATTGTTAAGAATTCTCACATGCATGCACCAAGTCTACCATAGTTTTGAGAATTCATCTTGTTTTCCATCAATTTGCCTTATTTGAATATGATTTGGAAGCTTTGAAGTCGAGAGATTACATACATGATTTGTTCTCAACATTTCAAGTTTTATTTCACACAATTGGTATGCTTTTGGGCCTTGATTTTGCGAAATGGTTTTGAATTCTTGATGTTTGACAAGTTTACACAAGTTTCCTTAAGTTTTTGGCCCAAAAGGATGAGTTTTGACGTGTTGAATTTAAGTTTTGAACTTGATAGAGCAATCTGGAAATTCCAGATTCTGTCTCTCTGCTCGAGCGACAGCTCCTACGCTCGAGTGACCATTCTGTGTTTTGTACATCCGCTCGAGCGACCAAAAGTTGGCTCGAGCATAAAATGCATGCTCCCAAAAGTTTACACATTTTGCAGACTGCCCGAGTGACAAGAGTTGTGCCCGAGCGATGACCTCTGTCTCACGCTCGAGCGACGATCAAGCGTGTGTCGAGCAAAAAAATCAAGCAACCAGTATTTTTGCAAAGTTTGCAGACCACTCGAGCGAAGGAAGTTGCGCTCGAGTGACCACTCAAATGTTTGGACGTCCACTCGAGTGAAGGAAGTTGTGCTCAAGTGAGGCCCCTGTTTCCAGCATATTTGCCTAAGTGTTTTCAAGTGTATTTTACCATCCTCGTTGCATCCTAGACATTTCTTGGCCAAGATTACGACATAATAATGACGATAAGAAGTAGAAGCACACCAAAATAAGAAAGAACTAAATTAATGATTCCTGGTGTGTAATTTAGTACGTATTCTTGCTGTATCTGTGTAAGTCACGTGCCGCAAGTTGTCTGATTTAACTGCTCTGTCTGTTTGCTTTGGAGGCATCTGTGAGTAATAACTTTGTAAAGCTATATTTACATTTAAGTAATTTCTTATATGATATGATATGACAAGAAATGCTCTGTTTTCTGACATGTTATGTTCTGTATCAATGAATGATTGTCCATATAATGAAAAGTATTCGTGGCATCCTTAGCACAAGGTCATAGCCCGAGGGTAACAATACTATGGTCTCATGGCCCTTACCTGAGGGTAATAATACCGTGATCTCATGGCCCTTGCTTGGGGATGACAATACCGTGGCTCAAGTATGTTACAAGTTCCCGGTACTGAAGGTTCCTTAATGGAACTGGCCAGCATGACCCCTTTATGCCCTCTGTACTTGATTTGTTAATACTAAGGGATGTACCATGTATGATTGAGCATGAACTCTGATTTCTGTGTATGATTTGAATAAGAATATGAATAGGAATCTATTTTTGATATGAAGTCTGTTTTCTGGATATGTTATGGGACATCATTCATTAAACCTCTTTACTCTATTATTATTCACTAGGCTTCTGCTCACTATTTATGTTATGTATATAGGTGACTAGATGCGTGACCAAGCCCAAAGTTGATGACCTAGAGCTTGGATTTTGTCAGCCAGCCCTTATGCCTCCTAGAGAGGTTCCCAGTTATAAGAGTCTAGTTTCGTGAACCATGTCAAGAATGTTTTATTATTTTCTTTTTGTTTATCTATACACTGAGCTAAGTCCCTTTTGATAATACTCGTACGGTATTATATGACTTATGTGGATGTGATGTCATATATGTGTATTTCATGTATAAAGTTCTAAATTATCTATCTCATGTATGTTTGCACAGCTCAATGGACTATGTATGTTTCTATATTTGCTTCATCAACCCCTTATTCTGTGTTAATCTGAAGAGAGGCCTTTAGTAATCTAAGGATTACTGACCGGTTACGATGCTAAACCTATAGGAGCGGGTTTGGGTCATGACAAAGTGGTATCAGAGCACGTGTTTTATCACACGCACGAGTCCATGTAAGCTATAGGGTGTCCTAGGAAAGAATTAGGGCATTCCATCTGCTTGTGTGGGTGTGTGACCTATTGAACATACTTGAACTAAAACGAATTGATGTGAACACACATGAATTAATATGAAGTAAATTGATGTGGGATTGAACACAGAGAACAAGATTATTATGCCTATGTTTATTATTCTTCTATTTACTTATAACAATGGAAAATATATGAAGTAATGATGCAAGTGAATCTTCTGAAGCCCGAATGAGCCGTATGGAACAGATGCTAGAAGTCTTGATAGAAACAATAAGATAGAAACAAAGACAACAACCTGTGCTTCCTCCTCTACCTCCAGTGTCAATTGAGCCGAGAAACACAAATATGATTTCATTGACACAGAAGTTCAATAAAATGAAGCCGCCAATCTTTCTGGGTGGTATTAAGCCATTGAAGGCTAAAACATGGCTGTTAGAGACTGAAAAGATATTTGAGGTGTTCCTGTGCACGAAAATTCAAAAAGTTCTTTCAGCTACCTATACTTTAAAGGAATAAGCTAGACGGTGGTGGACGCTTATTCGAGATACTAATGGGACTATGACATGGAATCAGTTTAAAGTAATATTTTATGAAAAACATTTTCCCCAATGCTTCGGAGACCATAAAGTGTCAGAATTTCAAGAACTTAAGCAAAGCAAGATGTCCGTAGCCGAGTATGAGGCTAAGTTTACTAGGTTAGCTAGATTTGCTCCTCATATGGTCGACACGTATTACAAAAAGGCTTAAAAAATTGAAGGGGGCTTAGATTTTGATGTATTTGATCACATAGGCGTCTTCAAATTGCCTACATATGTGGAGGTACTGGACAGAGCGTTGATGGCAGAGGCCACCCTGGCAGCAATGAAACAAGCCAAAGCGACAATAACAAAATGAAGAAGTAAAAGACCTGGAACCAATCCTTTACTAACAAAAAACAAAATATTGGATCCTCAAACAATTCAAGCCAAAGTAGTGGGTCTATGCCAGTTTATTCAGAATGTGGAAGGAAGCATAAAGGCACGTATTACCGTACATCTGGCACTTGTTTTTGATGTGGCAAGACCGGCCACATGATTAGAGATATCAGATGAGATTCAACAATACTACCCATCCTGCGACAAGTTCAACCAGATCTGCCTCTGTAACGAGGTCAAATGCAAGAACTAATGCTAGAGGTAATACTATAAATGAAACATTGAGGCAAGGGTGAGTATTCACGCTAGTGCCAGGGGATGTACAAAACACCGAGTCTGTGGTGTTAGGTATAATTTCCATCTGTACCGAAAATGCATATGTCTTGATAGATTCCGGTTCTACCCACTCATTTGTGTCACATGCCTTTTCTCGAAAATTAACTGGACCCTTAGAACCCATGAATTATTTGTTGTCTATATCTATGCCATTTGGGGGTTCTATGGTATGTGCTTATGTTTATCCATCATGTGATATTGTGATTGGTGATATGACATTGTATGTTAATTTATTGCCTTTGGGGATTGATCATTTCGATTGCATATTGGGTATGGATTGGTTAACGAAGTACTGTGCAACTATTGACTGTGTGAATAAGTCTGTTATATTCCATCCACCTAGAATACCTGAGTTTCTGTTTACTGGAAATGGGGTAGTTCCTCCCCTATACTTGATTTCTATCAAAGAAGCTGTTAAACTGCTTAGGAAAGGATGTAGAGGATATATGTGTTGTGTTTTGACTGTGACTTCTAATAATCCTGCTGTAGAGAACATCTCTGTAGTAAATGAATTCCCTGATGTATTTCCAAATGAATTGCCTGGAGATTTAATTGATAGGGAAATTGAGTTTACTATTGATGTTGTACCCAAAACACAACTAATTTCCAAAACTCCATATAGAATGTCGACTTCTGAATTGAAAGAATTGAAAACTCAACTTCAGGAATTGTTAAACAAGAAGTTTATTTTCCCAAGCACTTCAACATGGGGCGCTCCAGTTTTATTTGTCAAAAAGAAAGATGGATCTTTGAGGCTGTGTATAGACTATCAGGAATTGAACAAAGTGACTATCAAGAACAAATACCTCCTACCCTGAATAGATTATCTATTTGACCAACTTCAGGAAGCACAAGTGTTCTCTAAAATAGACCTTAGATTCAGGTATCACCAGCCAAAAGTTAAGGCAGAAGATATAGAGAAAACTGCATTCAGAACTAGATATGGACACTACGAGTTTTTGATAATGCCATTTGCGGTAACCAATGCACCTGCTGCATTTATGGACCTAATGAATCGGGTTTTTAAATAATTTCTGGATGAATTTATAGTTGTGTTTATTGATAATATTCTGATCTACTCCAAAAGCAGGGAAGAGCATGAGAATCATTTATGAACTGCCTTACAAATTTTGAAAGAAAAGCAATTATATGCAAAATTTTCCAAATGTGAATTCTGGCTTGACAGCGTAGTATTTCTGGGACATGTGATCAACAAAGACGGCATATCAGTGGATCTACAGAAAATTGAGGCCATTATAGACTGGCCAAGACTAACCAATGTGATAGAAATCAGAAGCTTTTTGGGACTTGCTGGCTACTACCGCAGATTTGTAAAAGACTTCTCTAAAATTGCCATGCCATTGACACAGTTAACACAGAAAAATGTATTATTTGATTGAAATGATCAAAGAGAGTCAGCCTTTTGAGAGTTGAAGACAGGTTAGTAACAACACCAATTTTGACTTTGCCTAATGGTATAATGGATTTCAAATTTACAGTGACACCTTGTACAAAGGTTTGGGGTGTGTGCTAATGCAAAATGGGAAGATGATTGCTTATGCTTCTCAAAAACTTTGACCACATTAAAAGAATAATCCGACCCACGACCTTGAACTTGCAGTTGTGGTTTTTGCTCTGAAAATCTAGCGCCATTACCTTTATGGAGTGACTTGTGAGGTGTACACTGATCACAAAAGCTTGAAATATTTCTTTACCCAAAAAAACTGAACATGAGACAGAGAAGATGGCTGGAATTGATAAAGGATTATGATTTGTAGATTCTGTATCATCCGAGGAAAGCCAATACTGTTGCAAATGCATTGAGCAAAAAATTAATTAGGAATTTGTCATGTTTGCTCACCGATTAGAAAGAGTTGTTACGTGACTTGGAAAAGAACGAGATTGAAATTATATTGCATGAACAGGGTGGGATCGTAGCCGCCATTTCCGCACAACCTGCAATCATTGAAGAGATTAAAGAAAAACAACTTGAAGATGAGTTTTTGAAGAAAATTCTTAATGACATTGACTCAAAACCAAAACCAAGATTTGTGTTGGAGAACAATGTGTTGAAATTTCAGAGTCGACTTTGTGTGCCAGGCTGTCTAGAGTTGTGAAAACGAGTTATGGCCGAAGCTTACAATTCAAAATTTGCTATGCATCTGGGTAATACAAAAATGTACAAAGATTTGAAGCAAAACTTCTGGTGGCCTGGAACGAAGAAAAGTATGGTTGACTATGTGGCTAGATGCTTGCATTGCCAACAAGTGAAAGTCGAACATCAACGACTCGCTGGCTTGCTACAGCCACTTCCAAGACCGGAATGGAAGTGGGAGCATATTACCATAGACTTCATTGTTGGATTACCTCTCTCTTCTCAAGGTATGGATTCTATTTGGGTAATTGTTGATTATTTGACTAAGTTCGCACATTTCTTACCTGTTAAAACTTTTTATAATGCGGACAAATTGGCTAACATGTATGTGAATGAGATTGTAAAATTACACGGTGTGCTAGTATCTATTTTATCTGATAGAGATCCAAGTTTACTTCAAGATTCTGGCAGAGTCTACAGCACGCTTTGGGAACTAAGTTGAGACTGAGCAGTGCATATCACCCGCAGACAAACGGCTAATCAAAAAGAACAATACATACATTGGAAGATATGCTTAGAATTTGTGCCCTAGATTTCCAAGGCAATTAGGAGACTTACTTACCATTGGTCGAATTTGTGTATAATAACAGCTATCACTCAAGTATTGAGATGGCTCCTTATAAAGCTCTGTATGGTAGGAAATGTCTTTCTCTGATTTGTTGGGCCGAGGTAGGTGATAGACCTTTGTTAGGACCGAAACTTGTGCAAGAAACAACAGAAAATATGAAATTAATTCAGCAAAGATTAAAAATTGCACAAAGCCGCTAAAAGAGTTATGCAGATGTCTGAAGAAGGGATCAAGAATATGAAGTCGAGGATCATGTATTCATCAAAGTGACTCCTATGAAAAGGCAAATACGGTTTGGAGTAAAAGGCAAGTTGGTACCGATATATGTTGGGCCATATGAAATTCTTGAGAAAATCAATCCAGTGACATATCGGGTAGCCTTACCGCCAGTCATGGAACATATGTATAATGTTTTTCATGTCTCAATGCTTCAGGAATATCTATGAGACCCACTTCATGTGATTGAGCCAACTCATGTGCTTCTAAAAGATGACTACATGTACGAAGAGAAGCCAACACAGATTCTTAACCGCCGAATCAAAAGACTGAGGAACAAGGAAATCCCACTTGTAAAGGTTGATCGGCAAAACCATGGAGGGACCTATGCAACTTGGGAGACTAAAGAACATATGATGAAAAGATATCCTGACTTGTTTTCATTGGATACAGTGTTCTTCTAAAACGAAGGTAATTTGAGTTTGGATGACCAAACTCTTTAATGGAAGAAGACTGTAATAACCCTGACCTATGATTAGTCAATAAACCATGATTAATTATGCCTAATGAGTAATTAAGATGAAATTTTGAATTAATTGCATATATGTGGCATTATTTGTGTTTATATCTGTCGGTTGTAGACATATCTGTTTGTGTTTCTGTTTTTTTCTATGAATTGAGGGCCTTATCGGCATTCAATGATCAAATTTATTTGGATTATGTGTTATTGGGGATTTTTAGGAAATTATGGTAGGTTTAATTGAAATTCGATTCGGAACGAATTAAATTAGACTAATTAATCCTCATTTGGTTAGTTTAAGCCAAGGTTAATTAAGCATCATTAATCAAGCCTATATAAGGCTTATATGACTCAAGACACCCAACTACACACTCTCATTCCCTCATCTTAAGCAAACAAAACGTGTGAGAGAGAGAGTAGAGTAGAGAATTGAGTTCAAGCAAGAATTACTAGAGAATTCAAGGAATTGGCTTGGAACCTTAGTGAATTCACCAACTAGAGCTTAATTAAGAAGTTGAGGTAGGAATTCCACCCTTGAATTGTATACTTATGATGTCTAAACCATGAATTCAAGAGAATTTAGTTGGGTAATGCAAGAATTGAGCTAGTGAAGTTAGAAGGAAGAGCATACCATGCATGCATGTACATTTTCTTCTATCTTGAGCTTAATTGTTAAGAATTCTCACATGCATGCACCAAGTCTACCATAGTTTTGAGAATTCATCATGTTTTCCATCAATTTGCCTTATTTGATCATGATTTGGAAGCTTTGAAGTCAAGATATTACATACATGATTTGTTCTCAACATTTCAAGTTTTCTTTCACATAATTGGTATGCTTTTGGGCCTTGATTTTGCGAAATGGTTTTGAATTCTTGATGTTTGACAAGTTTACACAAGTTTCCTTAAGTTTTTGGCCCAAAAAGATGAGTTTTGACGTGTTGAATTTGAGTTTTCAACTTGGTAGAACAATCTGGAAATTCCAGACTCTGCCTCTCCGCTCAAGCAATAGATCTTGCGCTTGAGTGACCACTCTGTGTTTTGCACCTCCGCTCGAGTGACCAAAAGTTGGCTTGAGTGTAAAATGCATGCTCCCAGAATTTTACACATTTTGCAGACCACTCGAGTGACAAGAGTTACGCTCAAGCGAAGACTTCAGTCTCACGCTCAAGTGACGATCGAGCATGCGTCGAGCAGAAAAATCAAGCAACCAGTACTTTTGCAAAGTTTGCAGACCACTCGAGCGAAGGAAGTTGCACTCAAGCGACCATTCACTTGTTTGGACGTTCGCTCGAGCGAGGCCCCTATTTCTAGCATATTTGTCGAAGTGTTTTCAAATGCATTTTAGCATCCTCATTGCATCCTAGGCATTCCTAGGCCAAGATTAAGACATAATAATGAAGATAAGAAGTAAAAACACATTAAGATAAGAAAGAACTAAGGTAATGATTCCGGGTGTGTAATTCGGTATGTATTCATTTTGTATCTGTGTAGGTCACGCACCTCAAGTTATCTGATTTGTCTACTTTGTCTATTTGTGTTAGAGCCATCTGTGAGTAATAACTTTGTAAAGCTATGTTTATGTTTAAGTAATTTCTTATATGATATGATATGACAAGAAATGCTCTGTTTTCTTTCATGTTATGCTCTGAATCAATGAATGATTATCCATATACTGAAAAGTATTCGTGGCATCCTTAGCACAAGGCTCTAGCCCGAGGGTAACAATACCGTTGTCTCATGGCCCTTGCCCAAGGGTAATAATATTGTGGTCTTATGGCCCTTGCCCGAGGGTAACAATACCGCGGCTCAAGTATGTTACAAGTTTCCAGTACTGGAGGTTCCTTAATGGAACTGGCAAGCATGACTCCTTTATGCTCTCTGTACTTGATTTGTCAATGCTAAGGGATGTACCATGTATAATTAAGCACGAACTTTGATTTCTGCATATGATTTGAATAAAAATATGAATATGAATCTGTTTCTGATATGAAGTCTGTTTTCTAGATCTGTTATGGGACATCATTCGTTAAACCCATTTACTTTATTATTATTCACTGGGCTTCCGCTCATTATTTGTGTTATGTATGTAGGTGACCAGGCGGGTGACCAAGCCCAAAGTTGACAACCTGGAGCTTGGGTTTTGTCAGCCAGCCCTTGTGCCTCTCAAAAAGGCTCCCGGTTATAAAAGTCTAGTTTTGTGAACCATGTCAAGAATGTTTTATTATTTTCTTTTTGTTTATCTGTAAGCTGGGCTAAGTCCTTTTTGATAATACTTGTATAGTATTGTATGACTTATGTGGATGTGACGTCATATATGTATTTTTCATATATAAAGTTTTAAATTATCTATCTCATGTCAGTCTGCATAACTCAATGGACTATGTATGCTTTTATATTTGCTTCTGCATACCTTTATTCTATGTTAATCTGAAGAGAGGCCTTTGGTAATCCAAGTATTACTGGCTGGTTACAATGCTAAACTTATAGGGGCGGGTTTGGGTCGTAACAACTATGTTAAATAAGTTTGATGTTCATGATAATTCTTGGCTGCAAAAAAAATTTCAATTGAGAAAAAAATTAGTTAGGGCACATGTTAGGTGGATATGGTCAGCAGGGCTAAAGAACACATAACTTAGTGAAAACTTAAATGCTGATTTAGAAGATTACTTGAGATCATATTACAATTTTGTTCAATTTTGCACTCACTTTGAAAGGGTGCTTAATGAGAAACGATATAAAGAATATAAAGCTGAGTATTCATATAAGTTGCCCAGGATAAAAGTCCAAGCTATGATGTTGATTTGGGCAGGAAATGTTTACATAAAGGCTATCTTTGAAGAATTTCAAGATGAATATGTGGGTTCACTTGAGTTATACGTAGCAAATCGTGTTCACAAGGATGATTGTTTGTTTTATATCGTTGAAGTGTATCAACAGTTTACAATGCGTGAAGTGAAGAAAGACAAATATGGTAATTTGTCTTGTTCTTATAGGTTGTTTGAGATGAGAAAAAAAAAACGTATTTACTCCTTTTTTTTCCCTTCATTTTGTACTTTAATTAATTTCATTATAGATAAACATATAAAAATTCATAAATAATTTATGAAAAATTATTTCATGACCTATAGATAAAGATAAAAATTAAAAAAATTAATTTCATGACTTATAGATAAATAAACATATAAATATTGATAAATAATTTATAAAGATTAATTTTGTGACTTCCAGATAAAGATAAAGATTAAACAATTGATTTACAAAAAATTAAAATAATAAAATTTAGATAAAGATATGATTTATTAATCTATATATCTATCAAAAACATATATATTTAAATCTTTATTTTGATTTACTCATATATTTTTTTCTCCTTCTATCACATATTATCTTTTTTTATTTTAAATTTTTTATCTTATGAAATGCCCTTATCTATAACTTTATCTTTTATTAAATTCTTAGCCTTCTCTTGATAATTTTTATTATTCGTTGTTATCTACCTAGTGATAAAGATTAAAAATAAATAAATTCTTGGCTCTAAATGAGAAGAGTATTAATAACGAAATTGGTTGGCTCTGAATGAGAAGAGTATTAATAATGAAATAATGAAGGTTGCATGAGAGAAGGCAGTACAAAAATCTCACAAAATTAATTTTTGTCACTATATTTATACAAGATAATGATTTGATAATCTTTCTATTAGTTATTAAAAATAGTTTGTATTAGATCATTGTTATGTTTTTTTTTTTTTTTTTTATAAGGCTGTCATTCGTTACAGTATTTCTTCAATCTCATCTCTAAATTCTCTCTTTGAAATTTTTGTTTTTTCAATAATAAAGTTTAGAATCGATTTTTTATCAAATTTGTTTCCTTGGTCCTTATTTTATTGAAGTATCGAAACGAGTAAAACTTTTATATGATATATGAAATTAATTAATATAATACAAAGATGATAGGAAAGTATTACATATTTGTCAATATCTCTATGTTATTATTAGTTGATTTGCTAGATTATACTATTAATTTAGAGCTCATATGATTTAATTTAATGTCCATGACCTTTTTTGTATTCGACCAATTTTTTGTTGAGTAACCTATATAATTTTTTTTTGGCTATATAATGATTAAAGCGATCATTTGTTATATTTCTTTAAGTACAATTCAAATAATTTTTCATCATTTTTTTATAAATAAAATGGATTAAAACTATTTTTTTATATAATTTTTATAATTTAAAAAAATTCTTATCTTGATTAATTTTTTAAAAATGATGTAGGAACTATGCAAGTATTTTTCAAACTATGGAGAAGGATTTATACTTTGATATGATATGTGTGTGAGTAATTTTCTGACCACACTGCCCGCCTAGTAATCAGCTGGAGAGCACCGACGGAATAGATGGCTTCAGCTAACCTGTAACAGAAAGAAAAGGCTCCGGCGGTGGCTCTTCCACCCGGGGGCACTCCGACGATCAAGTCAGTATATCTCTCAAAGATAAATTAAGTACTAAACTCACTATTCAAAGCATAAAACTGCGTACCTTAGACCCACGGAGGTGCCTCTCTTTTATAGTTCACTTAATCCTAGTCCCATTAGAAGCCTGACTTCTATGGACTCCAACTCAGTACCTACTTTGGACTCCTCAAGAGATAAAGATAAACTCCCTAAGAGATTTATCCTCATCTTGACTAAGTCTCCTCTTCATTCTGGGACTCTTGTCCCTTATCCGTTTATCTCGGATTCCGATATCTTCGAAGATAACCTCGGCGTCACGACTAGGACACGTGGCACCTCGGCTGACACGTCGGCGTCACCTTGCCACGCGTTGGTACTCAGAAAATATATCCCCACAACTGCCCCCTAGGTTTTCTATTACCTTGGCATTCTGAGGTGATGGAACCTATATCTGTATTTTCTTCCAGTAAATCGGTTTAAAATTTGACAGCCGAGATCATTCATTTCAGGCCGACATGCTTTCCCCAAAAAATCAAGATTTTTAAGGACTTTCTCACGCGCATGAGCTGTCATGCACTTCAACCTAACCGTTTTAGCCACGCGTTTCCCTCTTACTAGTCCGTACAGGTGACGCGCCTGTAAGCCGCCTCTTTCTTTATGTGCGTCGTCTGACGCCCTCATTCTTCTAGGCGTATTGATTGCTTTTGCCGCCATTTCTGTTTAATCAAAAACTTTTTTCCCCTTTTTTCCGTCTCTTCACTTTTTCATTCGAATCTCCTGCTATCTCTCTCTAGCCTTCGAAACCCTCCATTGCTCAAGCTTCCAAAGCTCTGCATCCTTCTCCGTTTACCCCTTCCGGCGAGATTTCCACCGGTCTTCTACTTCTGCAATCGTCGTAGGACATCGGCAAATCCCTTTTCCGCTGCCCTTTTTCTGGTAAGCTACTGTTCCTTTCGTTTTTATTCCCTGATGTTTCTTCTTTTTTGCTGTCGCCATTTCTGTACTATTTCAAGCTTTTTTGATTCATAAATCATATATCTGAATGCATTCATCCATGATTTTGCCTTTGCCCACATTTTGAACACACGCACTGTTTCACCACTTCTTTGTACTTTTGTCACTATTCTTGGCCATATACTCTTGTATTCTTCATGTTCTTGATAGCCCATCTCAATTCTTATTTCTGAAACTTTGTTCTTGTTTTCTGTTTTTTGCATCTTTTCCAGATTCTTGCTTTCAATCCGTGTTTCCATAGATTTAGGTCTGGGATTTGTCTGTAGAACGCATAACTTAGGAAAAAGAAACTAAAACCTGCACTTACCTTATTGTTTGCCGAGGTCCAAATAACCTTTCAAAAAACATCTTCTAAAACCCACCTTTTAGGATTAAGCCAATATCATGGGTATGTGGGAACATAGGGTAAACACCCACTCCAAACTAGAATACTTTAGACAGGAGTTTGAGATCCCAGCCGACGTTCATTTGAGGTTGGCTGGGGATGATGACTCCATCATGCCCACTGCCGACTCCATGCCTTTCCCCGTAGTCGCCTTTATTGAGTGTGGACTTCGGCTTCCACTAAACATTCTGTTTCGTGAAGTTCTTCATTACTACAAGTTGAACCTTATGCAACTGGCAATCAATTCCTATCGAGTGGTCTTTGGTATTATTGCCTTAGCTAAACAGGAAAACGTTAGGATCACCCTAGCCGATATCCAATATTGTTATACCATGTGTGCCCTTAATTTGAAAGAAAAAGGCTACATTTATTACCTTAAGCCGAGGTCTACAGAATTTAAAATCGTAGCCGACCTCCCAAACTCTAACAAGGGGGCTGGAGATGACTATTTCATTACCTCAGGAAATTGGGAGTTTGCTCCAGACGAGGACATCCATCTCTTCCCTCTTCCCCGATCAGTTTTAGAGGGCAAGGGTAAGAGCCCAGTATTCAGCTTTGCCTGTTTTCCTTCAAAATATTTAAATACTTTGTCTGTTTCTGATGTCTGTTCTTCTTGCAGTTGTTCGTCAACCACCAAAAAAATTTCGTCAATCCTTTGTTCCCAGCAAGGATTTAAAGAAATTACTGGACCTGCCAGTTCAGAAGCGAAAGGCACCCCTGCTTCTGAACTTTATCCCAACATACAAATCAGCTCTCCCCGACGTCCCCAGAAAAAAGAAGAAGAAGTGCTCATCTCCTCCCTCTGCTACAACTCTTCCAGTTGTTTCATCATCGCGAACAGACCAAGGATCAACCTCTGATCCAGCAGAACAACCGTCGACCTCGGCTCCATACCTCATTCCACCATCCCAAAGAAAGCGTCACTGACGTCTTGTTCTTGCAGCCGAGATGGGTCGCGCAAAGCCAGTTGCTAAAGACCTCCTAGCCAACATTCCAACATTGGTTGATGATCAACCAGCACAAACCCTTCCTCCACCTAAGCCAAAAAGAATTAAGAAGGCCTTACCAAAGGCTAAAGTTACTCAGACTGAGTCTGAGGATGCTTTACCTATATCAAAGTTGGCTGAGAGCGACAAACCTCAACCCTCTGCTGAGAAGAGGCACTCTGAAACACAGCCATCAAAATCCCCAAAAATAAAAAAGCCGAGGTCTTCTTCCGCGACGACTTCAGGGTCCAAACAGAGCGGCGCCCCTCGGACTTCAAAAATTACTCTGGAGGACAAGCCAGTCCTGTCCACTGACAGTGCCGATGATATCAATGTCGACGTAGCACTCAGTACAGCTCTGCTTCTGCCAGGGGACTTGGAGCGTTATGTTGCCTTTAAAGAGTATGAGAATTACGCCCTAATGCTTCAACACTCTATTCAGGTAAATGTCTTCTAATTGGTAATTTTCCTTTTTCATACTTTGAATTTTTTCTAATACCTCTGTTTTCTTTCAGGCCATACAGCATGCCCACTCTTTCTCAATGTAGTCCTTTGAGAATTGGCAAAAGCTGGTCGACATGAAGAGGGAGTTCTCTTCTATTCAAAAGATCAATAAAGGCCTTGAATCAAAAATGAAGAAGCTGGAGGATCAAGCCGAAGCTGCAATTAAAGCTCAGAATAATGTCGAAGAGAAGGCTGAGGCTGCTGAGGCTATCAGAAAGGTGGCTGAGTCTCAAAGGAGAGAGGCCGAGGAAAAAATGGCCCAAGATGAGAAAGAGCTTCAGGAGGCCCTAGCCACCAAAGAAGCTAAAATCAAAGACGCTGACGAAAAGGCGTATAATCAAGGCATGGCCGACGTTATTGAGGCCTATGAACTTCAAGTAAAGCAGGCATGCAACAAGGGTTTCACTCTTGGTTGGATGTCTCTTCTGAGAAAACTGAATGTCCCTGAGGATTCACCTCTGAGAAATGCCGACAATATCCCTCTTCCTTTCGTTCCAGCCCAACCCTCCAGTCAAGACATCGGCGAATTCGAGTCTGAGGATGCCGATGAGGAAGAGGATGAGGCTTTGGTCAGAAAGTCCAAAGATGCTGATGGGGCCAAGTCCCCTCCTCAGAACGAACAAGTCCTAGACTTGACTCAGGATGAGGAAGGTGATGAGGTTGTCCAAGAAGCTGTTCCCGACATCGCACCAGCTGACATCCCTTCTGAGGTCAAGACTGTTGAAAAAACTCTCCAAGAAATTGACGCCGAGATAGCGGCAGAGAAGGAGGCCGAGGTGGCATCTGATCTTCAATTTCAACAATCTGGCGGAGAAGAGTCTTAGCTCTAAGTCTTCTTTGAATTTTCTTGTTTCTTTATCTTGGGGAACAATGTATGTTCTTTGCATGGCCGATGTGCCCCCTTTTTTTCTTTAAATGTTAATACAACATTTTTCTTTTATTGAATGCTTGTACTCCTGTCTTCTCTTCTTTGTCTTCGTATGATTCTATACTTAGAATATTCTGCATATATCGTATGTATTATTTCTTCTTTGTGCAATCTTCTCGGGGTAACACACCTCGGTTATGCCACCCCATAATTTACCTCGGCAAGTACTTGTCCTGTAAATTGTTTATAAGTTTCAACAAGGATAAACATATAAAGGTTATAAACTTTCCTCAAGTTATAACAAATGCTAAGCAATATATTGGCTTAACTTCAACTTGTAAATTGCTACAAATTTCAACAAGCGTTAAGCATTACTGTCTTCTCTCTGCCCCCAATGTGAACCTGAGTTCCACTTGGGTTCTCATTATTCAGAAACAATCATTATGTATCTTTTATCAATTCATAAGTCTTTGGAGAACTCTGCTAAAATTTTATTGATGTCGGTAAAAAATAACAAGGGACATCTAATGATAGAAAATTTCAAATTACAAGTGTTTCAGGGTCTTGGCAATGCTTTGCCTGCATTGTCTTCAAGTCGGTATGCTCCATTGCCCAATACCGAAGTGATTCTGTAGGGTCCTTCCCAGTTTGGTCCAAGCTTGCCTTCTCTAGGGTCCTTGTTGCCAACAACTTTTCTTAGGACTAGGTCGCCGACCTGAAAATCCCTTGGATTGACCTTCTTATTGTAAGTTCTAGCAAGCTGCTGCTGGTATGCTGCGAACTAAATTGCAGCTTTCTCTCTTCTTTCTTCTAAGAGATCTAGATCTCGGGCTAGAAGTATGTCATTAGTCCCATTCTCTACTCCCTGGGTTCTGATCCCTGGGATGCCGATCTCCAGTGGGATAACTGCTTCTGTGCCGTAAGCCATGGCAAAGGGGGTTTTCCCTGTTGATCTTCTCGACGTAGTCCGATATGCCCAGAGTACATTGGGCAACTCGTCCACCCACTTTCATTTTGCTGCCTGCAGCCTCTTCTTTATCCCATCCAAAATTACTTTGTTGGATGCTTCTGCTTGCCCATTGCTTTGGGGAAAACTTGGTGTTGAAAAGTAATTTTTTATCTTGAATTTTGCACAGAAGTTCTTGATGAGTTTGCTGTCAAACTGCGTTCCGTTGTCGGCAACTATTGCTCTTGGAATGCCAAATCTGGTGATGATGTTTCTCCATATGAAATTCTTGACGTCCACATCTCGGATTTTGGCAAGAGGTTCTGCTTCTATCCACTTCGTGAAGTAGTCTGTTGCTACCAGCAAGTACTTTCTTTTGTCCAGTTGCTTGGGGCAATTGTCCAACGAGATCCATGCCCTATTGGGCAAATGGCCAAGGACTAGATACAGGGTTCAGGTCAGCAGCTGGCTGGTGTATCAAAGGTGCAAACCTCTGGCATTGTTCACACTTCTTCACATATGCTTCGGCATCTTTTTTCATGTAGGGCCACCAATACCCCTGGGTAATGGCCCTGTGAGCCAACGATCTGCCCCCAGTGTGGCTTCCACAAATCCCTTCATGAATTTCGTATAGAAAATCTTCAACCTATAAAGGGTGTACGCACCTTAAAAGGGGTCCAGTGAAGGACCTTCTGTAGAGACGTCCGTCCGCTGTCAGACTGAATCTTGCCTACTTCAATCTGACCTTGTGTGCCTCCTTATGGTCTTCTGGTAGTTTTTCCTCTTTCAGGAATGCAGCAATTGCATCCATCCAGCTTGGACCCAAGTCCACACACATTGCTTCTTGCTCTGTGATCGGCTGTTCTATGCTCGCGCTTGACAGATAATCAATCATTATTGTTCTTGTTTTTCCAGTTTGCATTGAGCTTGCCAAGTTGGCCAACGCGTCGGCGTGGTTGTTATCATCTCGGCTGACTTGAAGAAGTCGACAGTTGCGAAACAAGCCTGCCAGTCTGATGACCTCCTTTGCGTATACCGACATCCTCTCATCTCGGGTTACAAACTCTCCTGTTGCTTGATTTACTATAAGTTGTGAATCACAAAAAATTATTACCTCATCTGCTTCCACTGCCACTACCAGCTTTAGTCCTGCAATCAATGCTTCGTATTCTACCTCATTGTTTGAGACCTTGAACCCCAATCGAATAGATTGTTCCAATATCTCCCCATCAGGAGATATTAACACTACTCCTGCCCCCGCACCTTGCCGGTTTGAGCTCCCATTAACAAACAGGCGAAAGGAGTCGCCGATGTAAATGCTGCAGGGTCTGATTTTTTCCTTTCCTTGTTCTTTTGCCTTTGGCTGGGCTTCTCTTTGTTTGCTTGGACATCGTTCATCTTCTCTCAACGGAGCCCAATGTTCGATGGATTCTGGCGTGAATTCGGCCACGAAGTCGGCCAAAACTTGTCCCTTAATTGCTGTTCTCGGTCTGAACTCCAGGTCATACTGGCCCAAGGCCACTGCCCATCTTGCTATTCTTCCAGTTAAGTCTCCTTGTTGTAACAAGGACTTCAATGGGTGCTCTGTTAGCACTATAATCTTGTGCGCTTGAAAGTAATGGTTCAGTTTTTTTGAAGCCATTACTAAGGCCAGTGCCAGTTTTTCCAAGGGTAGATACCTTGTTTCTGCATCGACTAAAGCTTTGCTTACGTAGTAAACAGCCCTTTGCTCCCCTATTTCTTCACGAATTAATACTGCACTTATTGCATGTTCTGAAACGGCTAAGTACAAAAACAGTTCTTCTCCAGGTTCAGGTGTTGAGAGGACTGGAGCCGTGGTCAGATATTTCTTTAGGTCGGCCAAGGCGGCCTCACTTTCCTCAGTCCATAGGAAGTCCGTGGCCTTTTTCACCAGGTTGAAGAAAGTTTACATTTGTCTGAGCTTCGGCTTATGAACCTGTTTAGGGCTGCGGCCCTTCCAGTAAGCATCTGAACCAGTTTTGCTGACGTCGGGCTTTTCAACTCTAGGATGGCCTTGATTTGATCTGGGCTGGCCTCAATGCCCTTTCTTGTTACCAGGTACCCCAGAAACTTACCTGATCCAACTCCAAACGCGCACTTTGATGCGTTAAGTCGGAACCAGTATGTTTTGAGTATATCAAAGACCTTTTTTAGATCGGCAAGATGGCCCTTAGGTTCCTTGGTCTTCACGACCATGTCGTCGATATAGACTTCAACTGTTTGGCCAATCAGGTTTTTGAACATCTTGGTTACCAACCTTTAGTAAGTTACTCCTGCGTTTTTCAACCCAAAAGGCATTACCTTGTAACAATACAGCCCTTTCGGGGTGATAAATGCTGTCTTCTCCTCGTCTGGGGGGTACATGGCTATCTGGTGGTATCCTCTGTAAGCGTCCAGGAAGCTCATCCTTCCATGTCCAGATGTGGCGTCTACCAACTGGTCAATCTTGGGTAGAGGAAAGCAGTCTTTGGTACAAGCTTTGTTCAGGCTTGTAAAATCTACGCAGACCCTCGATTTACCGTTTTTCTTCTTTACCACTACTGTGTTCGATAGCCATATCGGGTAATGAAATTCTCGGATGGCCCTGGCCTCTAGAAGTCTGTCCACTTCTTCTTCTACTGCTTCGACGTGCATCAACGTCGGTCTTCTAGCTCGTTGAATCACTAGTTTTGCCAATCTGTCGACATTCAGCCTGTGACAAGTGACCTCGGGGTCGATGCCAGGCATTTCGTAAGGTGTCCAGGCGAACACCTCAATGTTGGCTCTTAGAAAAGTCTCCAACTCTCTTTCTTCTTCTTCGACTAAGCCCGAGCCGAGAAGAAAGAAGCGTTCTTCATCCCCATCCTGGATGAGGATTTTCTTTAGCGCCTCTTCGCTCTTCTCAGCTGGTTCTTTGCCAACGTCTTCTAGGACTTCCACGTTCTCATCTTCAATTTCTGCCTTTTCTGGCTCTCGAACACTGTAAGTAGACTTCATTGCTGCCATGGAGCAACTTTTTGCCTGCAGTTGATCTCCTCTGACTTCTTCAATCCCATGCTCTGTTGGAAATCGCAGTAGTTGATGCAACGTTGAGGGAACTGCCCCCATTGCATGCAACCATGGTCTTCCCAAGATGATGTTATATGGCGAAGGCGTGTCAATCACCATGAATTCTGTCCTAATCTTCTTAGTGCCAGCTTGTACTTCCAAGCTTGTTGCGCCCAGTGGCCACGTCGGCGTTCCATTAAAGCCGACCATCGGGTTATTGAATTACTCCAAGTCGTCAGGATGAAGGCCCAGCTCCTTGTAACATCTAACATACATGATGTCACAAGAGCTGCTTTGATCAATCAGGATGCGTTTTACTTGGCACTCCCCAACCTGGAGGGATACTACCAAGGCATCATTATGTGGATGCTGGACCATCTCTAGGTCGGCTTCAGTAAAATCTATCGTCGGTCCTTGGCATTCTTTAGGCCGAGGTCTTTTGTGTCCGACGTGGTTTATGTGTTGTAGATGTTTTACCCTCTGAGTCTCCCCTCGTATGTCGTTTTCGTTCACCTTTGAGTGACTTACATTGACCACCCGTGGTCCTCCTAACTGTGGTTGCTGAGCTGGGGGAGGCGGAGTTGCTGGTGCTTGAGGCAATCTTGCCTGTTCTTCTCTAGTCCTGGCCTCATCAACAAGGTCCCTCAGATGTCATTGCCTTACCAAGTCTTCTAAGTGTGCTTTTAGGGCTCTGCAGCCCTGAGTTGGGTGCCCTTCTTCATTGTGGTAAGCACAACACCTACCAACGTTTCTTCCCATAAATTCCCCTGGTGTTCTTGTCGGTCCTCTAAAATATGGTTGGTTTCGTATTTGATCCAAGACTTTGTGGATCGGGACTCGGAATATAGTCGTTACTGCCTGTTTAGCCCTCAATTCCGTTTCTTGTTTGGTTGGTCCATTGTTGCCTCGGCTTCGCTTCGGCGAGCCGTTCCCTTTCTCTTGCTTTGTTTCTTTATTTCCCGACGCATCCTCCTCGGCTCTGGCGTACTTCTCGATTCTTGCCATGAGTTCTTCCATGCTTTTTGGCAATGTTTTTGCCAAAGATTTTTGTAGTGGGCAGTCATCTTTCAGGCCGTTTTTTAAGGACACGACCGCCACCTCTTGGTTGCAATCAGGTATTCGATTGAACACCTCATAGTATCTTTTTACGTAGGCCCTAAGGCCTTCATCCTTGGTGATTTTTAAAGCCATCGATGCGTCGACCCTCAAGGGCTGTAGTTTATTTGTCACAAACCTGGCCACAAACATCTCGGCCAGGCCTTCCCAAGTTTTTACGCTTCCCTTTGGTAGTTTATGGAACCAATCTGATGCAATTTCCCCGAAGGATGAGGGAAATACTTTGCAGAGCAACGGCTCGTTCCCACTATATAACGCCATTGAATTCAGGTATAGTCCAACGTGAAAATTGGGATTTGACTTGCCATCATATATCCGGAACCTTGGCATACTGAATCTCTTTGGTGCTTCAAATTTGTCTAGTTCCATCGAGAATGGTGTCCTCGGCTTAACCGGGGAAGTTACCTCGGCTTCAGCATTCTGTTGCTTCCTCTTGAGGTAACCTCTCAAGTCTTCTTTACTCCTCCCTAGAGCTCGGCTATCTCTGGACTTCAATCTCTTCGGCACACTACTTTCGGCCTCGTGGTGGGCTCATTTTGATCTCTCTCCATGTGTTGTGTCAAAGCAGAGCTCCTGCCCTTGAACATGCCGATGTTCTTTGGGTTCTGGATCCTTCGTGTGATACGTTCTTCGGGACTCCTCTCGTCTCGGTTCCTCTTGCCCGCCTTCCCTGGAAGGTCGGTGAGAGTGCCTTCCGCTCCTGGTGTGCTGAGGGACTTCGGGGATTGTTCTTCTTCCTCCCTTCTGGGTGTTAGTTGCTGGCATCGGCGTATCCTACAGCGGGTATGATGGCTGCATGACATTGTTTTGCATCATGAAGTTGACCACTGACTGTAGGTCTGCCAACTTGTTTGCCAAGTCTTTTACTTCCTCATCCCTCCGTAGGCACCTATCCCTCCATACCTGAAGGTTATCTTCGTTATAGTACTTGCTTTGATCTGTCCTCTTCGAAGTGTCACCCTCCTGGCCGACGTCTTTCTCTCCGTGGCCCTGGCCATGAGTTTCTGCATTGTGGTTGTCTCCTTCAACGTCAAGGTCAATTGGTCTGCCACTCCCAACAGGAGTGTCGCCCCCAATGTTTTTCTTCTGTCCGTTACTGGCCATCTATTCTTCTAAGTTCCCACAGACGGCACCAAATTGTGTGAGTAATTTTCTGACCACACTGCCCGCCTAGTAATCAGCTGGAGAGCACCGACAGAATAGATGGCTTCAGCTAACCTGTAACAGAAAGAAAAGGCTCCGGCGGTGGCTCTTCCACCCGGGGGCACTCCGACGATCAAGTCAGTATATCTCTCAAAGATAAATCAAATACTAAACTCACTATTCAAAGCATAAAACTGCATACCTTAGACCCACGAGGGTGCCTCTCTTTTATAGTTCACTTAATCCTAGTCTCATTAGAAGCCTGACTTCTATGGACTCCAACTCAATACCTACTTTGGACTCCTCAAGAGATAAAGATAAACTCCCTAAGAGATTTATCCTCATCTTGACTAAGTCTCCTCTTCATTCTGGGACTCTTGTACCTTATCCGTTTATCTCGGATTCCGATATCTTCGAAGATAACCTCGGCCTTACCGAGATAACCTCGGCGTTACGACCAGGACATGTGTCATTGAAGGAAATCAAAGATAGAGAGTTGTTAACATAATCAATTAATGATTTGTTTGAGAAATTCTTTTTTATGAGTAAGACAACAAACTTAGATTAAAAAATTTTAAAAATTACTTATAAACTATAATTAAAAGTTGATATTTATTCATAATTTGATCCCACAATAACAATATACATCATTGATTTAAAAATCTAAGTAAATTTATAATAACTTTTTTGAGTTTATAGAATTTCTTTCTTTTAATGTTTTGTTTAATTTGATACAAGTTATTTATGTTATCAAGTGATTGTGATACTATTATTCTCAATAATTTTTATAATTAATAATTTTTTTATGCATAGACATAATTTAAGATTAAAATAATTTATTTATTTCATAAAATAAAATTTTTTATTAATTATTGACTTTTTACTAGTAATCCTAATACAGATGTAATTAGTCAGCATTATACCCTAACGCCTCTTATTTCTCCTCCCCATCCTCACCGCTATATCATATATGTTTTTGCTGGTCTTTTTACAACCACCAGGACTCTTTACCTCCCTCTCTCGGTTAGTCACTGCAAAAACCTTGTAAGATTTGCAAGTGGAAGATTTGCTCAGATTTTGGAATATTTGCTCCAATATGTGAGTGTTTTCCCCCAATTTTTAGGGTTTTAAATTTAGCGATTTTGCCTTTCTCGCAAGAATGCTCTCCGCTTCTAGTGGTTCAAACAAGTTTTCCAATGCAAACCCAATTTCTACACGACCATTGTTTTTTATTTTCTGCGTTTGATTATTTTAGCTTTTTGCATTGCATTAGTTTATGGGTTTTGATTTTGGATTATTGCAGTAGTTTTGTTGCTTTGTTTATCTATATGTGTATTGATTTATGTTTTTCTTACTACAGAACCCTGAACCCAACCTGAATCGATTGATCACTAGCTTCATTTGCACCAAATTCAAATGCTCTTGGTAAACACTAATCGATAGCACATTTTGGGGAAGCCCAAGAATGCTTGCTACTTCTAAGTGGTTCAAGCAAGTTTCCCAATGCAAACCCAAATCCTACATTTCTAGTATTGAACAAAAGGCATGCTTGAATTACCAAATTCATCGTCTTATAGGAGAAAAAGTAAATGGCAAGAGAACATGGTGGTTTGATAAGCATGTTAATGGGTGCCTTCTAACATCTTCTCATGCATTGCGACGGAGAAGATATTACCAGCACACTGTAAGTTCTTGCTCTTCACAGCTCTGCTTTTGTGAACTTAGGAACACTAATGTCTCGTTGTTTTGTAAATTCTATGATCACCGTGTTTGCTGATTTGCCTTGGTTTTTTGTTATAGTGAAGACTGTAGTCACTAGAACTCTTATTTTGGGTCGTCATTTTTATCTTATCTTGGTGTTTGGTGAATTCATTTGTGCACTTGGCTGTGGTCAGTTGTTTGTCTGGAAGTTGTCACAAGCAAAGTGTTCCTTGTTAATTCAGGATTTCCCTTTTAAATAAAAAATTTGGAATGTCTAAGTTCTGTCTTTAATGTGTGATTTTAGATTGAATCTCAATGATATGAGCACATCCATATAAAGAAATTATGGTCAACCCAATCGTGAGATAAACCCAAAGTCTTCTAGTCCCATTTCCTATTTGAGGTGCGCAATTTTATGAATGGGATTGAATCACCAGACACTTTCTATTTCCCTAGTATTGTCATGAAAAGGAAATAGTTATCTTTGTAACGTATAAACCAAAATAAAATATGTTAAGATTTAACACTTCTGTAGAACACTTTAATCATGAGTTCACAATCTTTTATTATCATTGTCATGGCCTTTATGTCTATGAAGCATCCTTAGGAGGGGCTTGAATCGCTTTTAGAGAGTAAAGAAGATTCCAGTGCACTATGATAAGTCAGTACTCTTGAAGTTCAAGGCTTTGAAAATTCCTATTTGATTGAAAGGGAAAAACTGTATGGAAGTGAGCTTTGACATTTGAAAATAGAATGCGCGAGTACAGGGCATGGCTTTGCTAGTATAATATTGAATCATTTTATGCTTCCTAAAAACACAAAGCAATATTCAAGTGGCTTGTCCTGGAATGTTGTCTGAGCTGGTTGAGGCTTTTGCTTAGGAACAGTTGGCCTCGTCTTCCCAACTTACCCAATGCATGTGGTTCTTTTGTCATTGTGTCTAGGAAGCATGGATAAAGATATGAAATACGGATACGATACGATATGATATCGATACGGTGATACGAAAAGAACTTTAAAAAAATAGAATACGGGTACGAGTAGAATACGTTTGTAAAAAAATATATTTTCTAAAATTATTAGTAGTGATTGAGTTACACATAAGTTAAAAAATGTTGAGAAACCACAATATAATTTATAATGCAAAATACTAACATTTAAGAATTAGGTATTAATTTAAGTTAGTAGCTAGTTTACCTTTTAAATTTTTGATAGGTCTTGCAAATATTTCATTTATGTTTATATTACAATAATAGAATAATCTACAACTTGTCTCTGTGCTTTTTTCCTTTGGCACTAGTAAAAAATGTTGTATTCAAGTTTACTTGCTTATTTATTTATTGATATTTAATTTTACTTGTATTATATATTCTTTTGTTAATCCTTACTTTCTATGTAGTTATAGGAGACATGCATGAAACAATTAGGATACATCAATTTGACAAATTCTATTATTTAACTCACTATGTTCTTATTATCAAAGAATTAAACAAAGTATTAGAATAATGTTCTTATATTTGTCCTTGCAACTATATTATATTATATACTATGCAAGAAATGCTACAATTCTAATTTCGTAAAGCAAGTAACACATGACTTGGAGTATGTGATACTTCAATTATCCAATACTCTAAAATTAGTGAAAAATTAATTAAGTATCCAATACATATCCACTAGTATCCAAGGAGCATCGGTATCTGATATGGATACAACACGGATATGTCACGTTATTTGAAGTATTCGTGCTTCATAGCATTGTGTGCATCCATGAGGATTATTCTTGACTCAGAAAGTGTTGGGCAATTCCCTTTTCTCTGATAAGTAAAATTTTGTTATAGAGTGCTACAAAGATTGGGGAACACCCTGGCAACCCCTTCCCCGTCAGGGAAAAAAATTTAAATGGCTTTCTCTTAATGCCATTGTCCATCAATGTAAAATTTTGAATAAGGACGAGAAGGGACATTTGCAAATTTGGGGTATTAAACAAACAGAGTAGCTAAGAGCTAGACTTGTGAAGAAGCTTTCTTTTGCTTGGTCATTATTGAACTAGTTAAGCTAGTAAGCTTGGATTGATTGTACTTGTGAACAGTTGCAATTTGAGCACATATTACAACTCCCAAAACGTAACTGATTAATGTAATTTATTTGAAGAAAATACTTAGAAGGAAAAATGCTGACTGCATGAAGTTAGTGTGATACAATGAGGAATTAAATAACAATTTGCAGTAAATTAAAATCACAAAATTTATTTTGGTAAACATAGGAGCATTGTATTTTGGATGTAAATGATTAAAGACCATATTGTGGAATGCTCATGATCTATGGACCCTACTTATTGAGCTTAAGAAGGTGATGGGAGCTGGCTGATCATTGACTAGACACAAGATTGATAAAGTTCAGCTAAAGGGGCTTAAAATCCCAATACTGGACTATGCTTTGCTTGTTTGCCCCACTGTTTCGTTTGTAAATTATGTTTCTTAAATTTTTTGGCTAAGTTGATAATATTGATGATTTTAAATTTTAAATTTCACAAGTTATGTATCTAGACTTTATTTATAATTTTTTATGGCTCTACCCTTTTTATTTTCTATTGAATTAGCAACCCCATTATTACTCAGCCATGCAAGGCTGCTCTTTCAGACATTAATGCTAGCTGTTTGGAAAGCAAGTTACAAATTGCATTTTGCTGACCTTGTTAATAATGTCTGGATTTCTAATACAGAATTTTATTACATACATCCTAGTTGGGGTTTCCTGGATCTGGCCATCTTTTGCCACTGTGAATAATTCCATTGGCAATTATCAGTCATTAGCAACACAAGCTTCTCCTTCTGAAGAAGAACTGACTGATGAATTCTTGAATCAAATCATGTCTGCTATAGAGAATGCTCCAATCTCCACTAGGGAAATCTGTACTACTTACATTGAAAAGCTGTGTAGAGATGGAAATCTTGCAGTTGCCACTAGGCTACTGAAGTCCTTGCGTGATAAACACATCTTCCTTAGCGCCTATGCATATAATCTTCTTTTGATAGCAGCAGGTGAAGGGAGTGACATTGCTCTTCTGTCTCAAGTTTTCAAGGATCTATTGTTAACTAGTGAGTCCGTAAGTTCAACCTCTTATCTTAATCTTGCCAAGGCTTTTATGAACATAAATGATGTGGTCTTGTTACTCGGATTGATCAAAGAAGTATCAGAATTGACCTTTCCAAGAAGTGCAACAGTAACAAATAGAATCATCTTTGCCTTTGCTGAATGCAGGCAGATTGATAAGGCCCTGTTGATATTTGACCACATGAAGAGTCTGAAATGCAAACCAGATTTGATTACATATAATACTGTTTTAGGGATCTTGGGTAGGGTTGGTCGTGCAGATGAAATGCTTTTTGAGTTTGCCTCCATGAAAGAGGCCAACATCATCCCAGATATCATTTCCTATAATACCTTAATAAACAGCTTGCGGAAATTGGGAAGATTGGATATGTGCTTAGTATTTTTGAAAGAGATGGAAGAGAGAGGACTTGAACCAGATTTGCGAACATACACTGCATTGATTGAGAGCTTTGGCAGATCGGGGAATGTTGAAGAATCATTGAGGCTCTTCAACGAGATGAAGCGCAGGCGAATTCAGCCATCTATCTACATTTACCGGTCATTGATCAATAATTTAAAGAAGATGGGGAAGTCAGAGTTGGCAATGAGTTATTTGGAGGAGATGACTACATCTTTTGCAGATCTTGTTGGTCCAAAGGATTTCAGACGAAAAAACAGATAGTTTAGCACTCCAAACTTGATATTTTGATTTTCCACTGATTGCAATAGCTTGAAGCTCGTCAATTTGCTTCCTAATTAAAGATGGGGAAGTTGAAGTTGGCAATGACCTTTTTGCAGGAGATGAATATATCTCTTGCAGATCTTGTTGGTGGCCCCGAGGATTTCATACACAAAAAAGAAGAAAATGGTTTAGCACTCCAAGCTTGAGACTTTGAATCCTCACTGACGCAGCAGAAAGCTCAAGGAGAATTGTTGCTTGTCTTCTTTTATATAGGTACATAATTTTGCTGCCCGTGCCAATTTTTCTGTTGTTCCCATACTGTTTCAGATCAAATCTTCAACTTAAAACAAATCCGAAGGCAATTTCTATTCATTGCAGTAGTATCAAACATCCTGATCAACATCATCCAAATAACTGTAGGCAGATTATTTGAGTTCATCTGCATTTAATATAACCTGACAAATATACTTAAAAGAAAACTTACTGACCAACGTCCTCTGAAGATCTTAATTTGATTCAAAAGAAATGCCTTGGTACTTTTATATTTTCCTACTGTTTCCCATCCATCCTCCTCAGCATCATATGAGCATTGTGATTTCATCAGCATTCTATCATACATTAAAATCATCTGTATCTAAGGTGATTTGTTCAAATTAATGCAAATGTAAAACAAAATGGCCTTATGGTTCAACAAAATGGTGGATTAATTAATATATTTTTAATTAATTTTGGGGTTTTATGACAGGTTGGCTTATTAGAGGTATCAGGCAGTTCAAAAAAAAAATCAGCTGCCATTGAGAAACACATCTGCAAATCGGTAACATCCTCCTACATGAGTGGAAGCCCTTAAAGAGGCATAAGCAGTGTTGTGGTCCGTGGGAGAATCTTATTTCTATCTTTCTCAAGATTAATGCTGGAACAAATGTATGAAGCTTTTGTCATTCCAAGGCCCTTGCTATTCCATCTTCAGCAACTGGTTCTGGTAATGAATATCTATATGGGAAGATGCAGTCTACTTAAAATCAGATGCAAATTCAGGATTGCGTTTGACAACAGGTGCAGCCCCAGGGTATGCCTTGGATTTTTGTCATCCTCATCAAATCATTGGTTATGAGCCTTGCAATGGTGGTCGATGATAGTTGTCTATTCATTGGTGTATTGATTGAAAAACCTGTATGTGTATTTTGATTGGCAGATAAGATGCAACTTATTTGTTTCATAATAATCTCAATACAAAAGTACATGTTAAAATAATAATGAAAAAGATGGAGAAATACAAATTTTTTAGGTCACTTTGTTCTCATTGATTCTTTGACAGTCAGCATGTTAGTTTCTTTAGTATGTTTTGTTGGAGCCGAATCTTCTGAATGTTGATCTTCTGGTAAGAAATCACTTGATGGAGGATGCTTCGAATCACATTATGGAGTAACAATCAATTGCCAAAATGCCTGATAAACATCAACCTGTTAGGACAGTCCGATGCACCAGTTCCTGGGATTCTGGACCAGCTAAGGGAATGGCAGAGTTGATTGTATGGAAATCATACTCTGCAATGAAGAGAAGCAGAGCTAGAAGTTTGTCAGGCCTCAAGTTTTACAGTAGAAGATGAAAAATATGGGAAGGGTTTCCCCCCATTTCTCATTTTTCAAAGTATAGTTTTGAAATATACAATAATTGGTGTGCCGCGGGGCATAATTCTTCTAATGGTGGGGTTAAGCATTCTTTTGCTTCCTTTACGATATTTAAATGTCTAGTTTTGCCTCCCTTGTAATGCCATAATGTGATGGAATGTTTAGGAATCATTGGGACTCTTTGAAGAGATGAAGCACATGTGAGTCTTTTCCTCCTATATTGTTTTAAGATATATATATATTTTTTAAATTTTGTTGAGTTTGTTGTATGCTTGCTATTTGTTAGACTTCATTTTAGAAAGTTAATGTCAAAATTAATTTGATTAGAAACTTTTCAATAGCAATGTGAGTCAAAGTAGAGCCTGATCCTATTGCAAAGCTCCATGTTTATAGCTGTGATTGCTTAGCTCTGTTTTAGCTCATTTTACTTTTCTCTTCTCTTCTTTTTGTTCTGTTTTTTTGGTACAGTAAGATTTTCTTGATTTGGTGGCATGTAAAGCATCTAACTGCAATGACCTCTTTAAGAAAACAAAAAAGAAAAAGAAAAAAGATTAGCAAAAACAAGATTTTGGGAAACTAGACATTTTCTGACTTCATCAAATATGGGTTATTAACATAATTTGTTTAGAAAACAACAGATTTCGTACCAATACCACAACTATTGACAACATTTTTGGGTGGTTTTTTCTTGTTTTCCCAAATGAAGCTTTAATATATTTTAACTTCAAAAGTTGTAAAGCATCAAATACAAACACAAATTAGCTGATGTTGGTTACTACTAAATGGTGCAAGGATTAAAAAATAAATAAACAAAAAACAAACTTTTTCACAACATAACAACAAAGTTGACATGACCAGCCATCATTCTTCAGTTTCAAAAATAGTGAAACTTAGAACACTACTGTGAAATTCTTCACCAATTTCAAAAACATTTTTATTTATTTATTGATCTAAGATCAATTTTTTAACCTATTCAACACTTTTCTAACTAATCACATAATTCAAATTAATTACATACACAATTTATATATTAGTTCCTCGACAGCATTATGTTTATATCCCACCTGATTGTAGATAATAAATACATCTGCATAAATCAGTTGTCCAAGAATCCACCAGAAATGAACATGAGAGAGAGAGAGAGCATAAACATAACCATGCCACTTCTGGAAAGACTAGCGTTTAACCAAGTTGTTGAAGCTCAAATCAAATTCGACTTGAATCTCTCCCAAAAATGAATCTCCTTGTCCAATCAGAAACAACTAAAACCCTTGTGCGCCAGCTTACTTGCTTGCTGAAAATGTAAAACAGAAGAATAAAAAGAATTAGATACGCCAACATTACACCTCAGTCTAATCTAAGGAAACCACAATGCAGTTCGAGCAGAGAGCAGTAAAGGATCGATCACCTTGCATATACAGAATACCACAGCCACTGAGTGCTGTGACCCATTGATACCCAGTCTCCAGGCAGTTCTGCTGCTGTCTGTTCTCCTCCCAGAGGCGCAAATTGCCCTAGATGCTTGTACCTTGAGACCAAATTGCCCTACTTTTAACTTAACTCTTATCTTTTATGTCTTTTTTATGGATGATTTATTAATTATTTAAATCTAATTAAGCAAAAAGTAAATATCCAACATCTCTATCAAAAGAACTAAAGGAGAGGGGGAAAAAAACTAGTTGATATGTCCGCTGAAGACAAGTAAATTTAATAAAGAGACATGGCACGGGGCATGTCCTATACATGTCCCCACCATGTCTCGTATCTGACACCATTACAACACCTTTTTTGGAGTGTCAGTACTTCGTAAACTACAGTAGTTTATATAACGTCTAGGCAATCGTAAGTTTTTTCTCCCTTGCCAAATTATCACCAATCATTTAAGAAAGATGAACCTTGCTAATGTTATGATTACCGGAAAGGACGAAATTGATGACGTCCAGAACCTCTGAAGCGGCGAGGGCCTTCTGGTTTACTATCACACTGCTCCATACGGTTAAAGCACCTAGAAAGATATGTTCCTTGTTGAGCAGCGACCTAAGATGCCAAAATATGACAACAAATAGAAGTCACTACATTCTCCTTGGCAGCAGAAAACCATGAAACATGAAGGCTGTATTTGGATCAAGGATTTGACGATATGCGAAGGAAAATGAATGAAATAGAAGCTAAATTCTTGTCACATCTTCCATTCTTTTTTCCTTTCCCTCCATAAATCTCTCCTTAAATCTTATATACAAACAAAAACTAAGAGGTAAGAATCTTTTAAGCCCTCACTAAGAAAATGAACTTGTAAATACCTGAGCAGTTGCAGGAAGACTCTTCGTCTGTGAATCCACAAGACAAAGGGCTGACTTGAACTCTTCATAATTCACCTCTTTTCTTTCATTACCGTCGGCATCTTTCAAGAGGTATGTCACATCAGGCAAATGGTTGCTCTTTAAATAAAGTTCCACTTGGGGGTACCTTACAAGGATGTCTTCAACTACATCTTTAAATTCTTCATTGGTTAGGGTACCAGAATTGTCTTTGTCAGCAACCTTAAATATGTTCAAGATATCTTCCTAAAAGAAAATGATGTCCAGTAAAATGTTTTATTGTAAAAGTAGTAAAGATAATGGTTCATAATGATGCTTTCGATTAAGTAGATGTGATTACTAAACTACTAAGCAACAAAAAACATATGATAATCCTAAACCTACGAGGGTTGAATGTGTGAGACATGGTTTGTAATGAATGAAAGGAAGGAATTTTTGGCAGAATATAATACCACAATCACACACATTCTGTTTTAGTATCTCATGAAATGTTCTTTTTCTCATTCTCACCAAAAAAAAAAAAAATTCTCCTACCGTCAGCTCACTTGGTTTTAATTATTTCAATGTAGAATTTTGACAGTATATTAAATTTCTAAAAGGCACTATTTCGTGAAAACCCCAGTTGAGGCTCTCAACTGTTAATGATGTTTGACAGGGCAAGCTCTATCCATGAACGTCACACAGTTACTCATCATTCCTGAGTAAACAAAGCAAATACCCAAGTGCAGATTCAGATTCCTATGCTGTTATTTCCATTTTATGCCCTTTTGCCCTAAGGGAAGTCATGATGCATTGCTCAAAAGACAATGTAGGCAGTCCATTGAACAAATTGACTAATGACACAATACATCTAAATGCCAACATGACCATGTCACCCATAACTTGATCAAATTACATGTAGATTACTCACTATCATCATCAAAATCCATAAATAAATAAATAAATAAAAATGGTTGGTGGCCTCGATGATTAGTTAGTGATTTATTACACTACATCCTGGATGGATCAATCACCCCAATGAGTAAGCCAATTGACTAACCAAGTAGGTCAAACCTTACATACCATGATTTTACGTTGATCTATAGTAGCACAATCACCAAGCGCGTACACATCTTGACATCCCTTTACTCGCAACCATTCATCAGTCGCTAGGACACGTCTTTTACCCTGCATTTAGATCAAACCCTAAATTATTACTTATTAAGCTTTGCTTGTTTATGAAATTTCAATGAATAAAAATCTCATAAAATTTGTGGTTGCATGCATCATTGGTAGATAAAGATGTATGTAACTATGAAATTGAACAGCACAATAATACACAAACCTGGCCTATTTGTTCCATCAAGTCCTTCACAACTGGACGAGCCCCAACTCCAGTTGACCAGACCACCATTCCGTGTGGCATAGACAGAACCTCTCCACTTGACTTCATCTTCATATTAATAAATTTGTCGGAAACACTTAGAACCCGAGATCCTGTTAGAACTTCAATTCCATCTCTTTGAAATTTCTGTTCAGCAAATGAACTGATTCTATCATCAAACCTACAGAGACATGAAAAAACGTATCTTCTGAGTTTTCAAGTTTTGCTCCCACCTTTTTGTTGCATGATCACACTGTAGAGCTATCATGTAAAATAAATTGCATGAGCTAAACTGATTGATAATAGAGTTCTTGATTGTGCATAATCAAAAGCCAACAAAGCTTAGACAAGAAGCATTAAAAAGTACTAGGCTTCTCGAGCAGTGAAAATAAGACTGGTAAGAAATATTTCCCATCTACTTGTTAGTACAATCTATACACATGAAGCTACTCAAACTTCCTACAGATGAGTCCTATACAAAACACAAACATTTATATATACATCAGGAAAATGAAAACAGAAAAGTTTAGGTAAGACCCATTTGAAGCAAATTAGGAAGATGTTTACAGATGAGGTGCACAATTAAGTTCCAAGACTAGGCATGCGAAATTCAACTGTCCCTGTTAAAGCTCTGTTTATAGAACTCAACCCCAAACCTTTGTCCCAACCACTTACATGGATTCATTAAATGGATCTGTTTCCTCCAATTGCCACTATTAAGGTCATCTCCTCAGTTAGGTATGAGGCAATCATGTCCTTTCTTACCGCCTCAGCCAGTGCCCTGGAAGCTTCTATTCACACACAACAAAAATTCTCAGTTCACACCATTTTACTGTTCAGATATCAACTTTCGAGCAATAATCAGTTGTTCGTATATCAATGTTCGAACGAAAACACTGTTCGGTAGTTGATATCTGAACAATTCGTTTTTGTTCTCGGAAGTTGTTATCTAAACAATTGATTTTTTTTTGGAAGTCGATATCCAAACGACAAAAATGGTGTAAACTGAGACAAAGTGTAGTGTTCAAATAGAAACTCAATTGTGTCCTTCTTGGCCTATATTTTTCCTGTACTGTTAAACAATCATTGCTGACTATTTAAGATGTGAGGGGAGAATTAAAATTAGGAATATAAGAAGATGCATATAAAACCATGCTACATAGAGTAAGATAGGATGCTAGGAAGTTGAAATCACTCTATAAAGAAAAAATCCTAAATTTCAAATACAAACCATCTTATTGTTATACGGTCTTGGGTAGAATTCAACCCCAAAAGTTAGCTATTAAGGTGACGGTGCCCTCACACTTTTATGCTTAACATTACTTTAGTACTCGGGCGATGAGGGCCTTCACTTCGAACCCTCCCTCACACCCTAAGTGCTCACTCGGCTGCACCTGTGGTGTGCAGGCTAGGGACATGCACCCTACCCATCCCTGAGTACTCCTACTTTGATACCATATTATACAATCTTGGGTAGAACTCAACCCCAAAATCTAGCTATTTAGGTGAGTGCCCTCACGCTTATATGCTTAACATTACTTTAGTGCTCAAGTGATGGGGGACTTCGCTTCACTTATAAATGACGATGGAATAGAAAATCTCATTTCCAATGCATTCAAGAAGAAGGAGAAAAGAAAAACGAAGAGCACTCGTCAAGGGATTAGATTTATTAAGATACCATACTACTTCAATCACAAACATGTTCAAATACAAAATTAAATAGACAGTAAGAATGCGATATCCTTACGTGTTCAAGATATGATCTCCAGACTGAATCACTGTTATTTTCACTAGATCTTTAACTGAATGATATATCTTGACCAAGTCTTCCTGGACAAAGTCATGCAGCTCTGCAGCAAATTCCACACCAGTTGGACCCCCACCTACAATTATAAAATGGAGGTTTGTCCTTCGCTCTTCCTCACTCAGGCCCGGAAGGACAGCCTTTTCAAAACAATCTATCACACACCTACGGATCTTTTGAGCGTCCTCTACTTCCTGCATGAAATGTCATAGTTTCTTTCAATAAAAACCAAATCCAAAACTTCCAAAAGAGCCTAATAGAATTTCATAATACTATTTTCTCATCAAAATTTTTTTTGTTCTTATTATCAATTTCCAAGATAGAGGAGGTATGTAAGAAGTTCTAGGGAAAATAAGAAGCACCCATCTGTGATTCGCATTGCATGTATGTAAGACACATGCACTCATATACATGCTGTACGGATCATTCTGGGTGAAGCAGGGATTACTCTTACCTTGAGAAAATAGCAATACTCCAAGACACCAGGTGTGTTAAAAGTATTTACTTGTGCTCCTATTGCAATGACCAAATAATCATATTCTAGGGAAAAATCATTATTCCCCACTAAGTTTTCTGGCAGATTAGACTGGCAGAAAACTTTTTTGTTCGCTGTATCAATCTTGAGACATTCTGCTTCACAAAAGTTAATTTTTCCACTTTTCTGCCAGGGAAAAACATAAATGCATTAGCAAAATTCCTATAATCGAGTGCAAATTTCCACAAAGAAAGGTCAACAAAACCTAGAGCAAATTACAGAGCAATGATCGCACAACAAAATATCAATATGTCCACTTTGATCACAGCTAGTCCCAAAAGTTTAAGTTGCGAAGATATGGGCCTAATATTGTATATCAAGCTATCCAACAGGGTTCAAACAAATAAACTTTCCAAACAGGAGACCAAATCTAAAAAGAGAGACTTGAATTCAAGATCTCTCAAAACCAAAACTCTGATATTATGTTAGATCACCAATTGCTCAAACGCTCAAGTTGTAAGAAAATAGGCCCGACATTGTATGTCAGGCTATCCAACACATTTAATCTTCTTTATGTAGTGAAATTGATAATATATACACACTCTTAAAATAATGGCACTACATTTTTCAAACATATGCAGAAAAATTGAAACTGTAATCTATAATCAATATGTTTTCTCGCATATTCTTTGAGCTATATCAACACAACAAAACAAAATATATTTTATAATTAGCACCAACAAATATTTCTGGTTTGTAACAAAAATGCAGTAAACAAATTTCCAATAATTAGTCAATTTTACCTTCTTTATCATATTCCGAATTGGCTCCACAACACTTCGTGCCTCCACTGTTCCACATGTGACGCTAGGCAACAAAGGAGTGAAAGCAAAATAGTTACGGGGAGAAACCACCTGAACATCATATGATGACATGTCGAGATCCCTTAGAAAACTGGTACCAGCCCATCCTGTTCCAAGCACCACCACCCTCTTCTTCTTGGATTCCGCTTGACTAAGTTCAGCACTGTGTTTTCCACTATTTGTTTGTGACTCCGAAAATGCGACAAGACCTCCACTACTGCAGTAACTAACATATAGTAAGAAATACAATTCACAAGAGAGAATGGCTACAAACTGAAAATCAGAACATTGCTAGTAAAGCATCTAGAACAATTCATCTAAATTCTCCATTCCACTGAGAAACTAGATACTAGACCGTAGACCTTAATTGTTAAGTTTATCAAATTCTTTGTCAAAGCCTCACAAATGTAATGCGCTATCCTAATTCCTAAAAGAAGGGACAAATGATCACATTTTTGGGGTCATTCAATCAGGAGGGCTGGGTTTTTAGGCAACTAGATTGAGAACAGGACCAGCGCCATAAATATACACAGTCTGTCTTGTTGCTCATCCCAAACCATATTATTGACATTCTTGAGGTATGTGTGTCAACAACATTTCCAACACAAAGCGAGCAAATGTAATATTATTTACCTACTAGATAAGATCCAACAGGACAACACAACTTTTTATGAAAAAAGATGTTTATATTGTAAGATTTCAGCTATTCAATCAAGCTAGTCTTCCATCAAGTGGAGTGTTTTTAGTAGAGAATAACCAGGGATAAGGTAGAAATACGGATTCTCCGCTAAGGAATTGCGGTCTTCTCTCAAGTTTATGAGGTAATTACTATACTTATACCTCAAAGCTTTTCATCTAAAGGCCTAGCTCTTATGTCTTCAACTAATCAAAGTGGGGCTACTCCAAGGGAGTGAGCTAGACAACTCTGACAATCCCACCGCTCCAGCTGCAATCCACAAGTCTCTGGTGATCCCGCCAAGAGAACATGGGTTGCTTGGGCATTCCATGGCCAAGGAACCAACCTTGAGGGGGTCCCTAGACCCTGCTCCTGGCCTAGGAAGGCCATGCAGCATCACGGTGACATTTTGGAGTTGGAACCTTGGTAAGGCAACGTGACCACAGAGTGTGTGAGGTGAGGCGCATGTTGTCAAACAGGTAGCCACTGAGCGGAGGTAGTGAGGTGAGCTGATGGTTGTGAAGTGAAGTTAGTGTGGTGAGCAAATGGTCACAGAGCGAGGGTTGACCAGAGCACTTAGGCGAGGGAAGACTCCCGCGCCAATGTGAAGTGCTTGATGAGCACCTGTCGAAGCAAGGCTTATGCCTTGAGGGTGTAAGGTCCACTCCTCAATGGTTGTATAACTAGTCGAAGGTATTTAGATGCCTACATATATAATATTAGATTAGCGCACATCATAATGGTTGTAGAAGAGCTTTTCCAGTATTTACAAAAAGGATTGTGATTTCATCACTCTCTAGAAATCCATTCAAGTGGTTTTCAACCAGTTTATGTCCCCATCACAACATTCCCTCTTTTAATGCCTTCAAGTCCAGTAGTAATAGTGGTAGTAGCACCGGTAATAAAAAGGTCTTGCTATATAAAGACGAAAAAAAGTACAAGACAATTTTCACTAATTTGAAAATATTTTCATTGATTTCAAAACTTTTTTTTTTTAAATAAGATTTTCAAAAATTCAAAAAAAAAAAAACTGATAGTTATTTTTGTCAAATTAGTTTATATTAAAAAAAAAAAAAAAAAGAGACCCAAAAGGGCTCTTATTTGCATTTGCCTTAATAAAATAACAATAAAAGTAAGTATAATATTTCTTGCGAAAAAATAATAGCAATTATAATAAACATTAATTAACAGCCTCCCCTACCACGAGTTGAAATAGACATCACACCTTCAATTTGATTCATTCTTTTTCTTTTTTCTTCAAAGTCTACATGTCTCGATTGTTTGGGCACCATAGCCGGCTATTTATAGGAACTTGGTGCAATCTTGAACCATATAATTGAGTAGACAGGACACTTCAATCAGGAGATTAAATTTCTCAAGTTGGACATTAATAGATTTGAGTGACAACCTAAATTACACATAGATCCAACAAGCAAACAAAATGTAGATTTCATTGAAACCATAAAGAAAATGGAGTTTGCTTCACGGGTATAGAAACTCAGACTGTGTTTGGTTTAGGTGTGAAATCATAATTCCACCCTCCAATTTCAGTGTTGTGTTTGGATATAGTTTTCAAAATTTGATTCCACACCCACGTTTGAAAATTATTTTCAGAACATGCTTGGCAGAGTGATTTTCTGAATTTTAAATTTTGAATTTTGAAATTGGGTCTATCTAGTCATCCGCCCGAACATCTTCCCGGACAATTTTTGAATTTTTGGGTCTACTCGATCGTCCGCCTGGACATCCTCCACAACGTTCGGCCGATTGACCAGAATAGTTTTTTTTTTTTTTTTTGAAATTACCACCTGTTATTTGAAGAAAAAAATATATATATTTGTTTTGATATGTTTAAAATATAGAAATTATTTTTTTTAGACTAAAATAATAAATTGTTTGGCCATTTATTTAAAATTAACAAAAAACAATTTAAATAAAAATTAATTTGTCACAGTAATTTTTAAAAAATAAAAAGAAAAACATTTTAAAACAAAACAATCAAAAAAAAATTTCCAATCAAATATACAATTAAAAATAATTTTAAAACACTAACTGAATATTTTTTTAAACAAAAAATCATATATATTTTCCAATATTTTAAGTAAAAAAAATATATTTTCGGAATTTTTTGAATTTTTTAAATGAAAAAATTAATTTTTTTCAATAATTATTTTTTTAATTGAATTTTAAAAAAAGTTTAGTCATGAGCTTTGAATAGAATTTTCAATAGAGTTTTAAATTGTGTATTTAGTTATGAGTACATTTTTTAATTAAGTTTTAAAAACTATTCTTAAAACACATAACGAAACAACTTTTTTTTATTTCAAAACTCATTTAAAACGTTCAAAACTCTTTTCAAAACTCATAACCAAATAAATTTTCTCTTCTTAAATCATGACTCAACAAATCACAAACTCAAAATCCAATTCCATTCTTAAATTATAATTCTAAAACTAAACCAAAATTAAGCCAAACGCTACCTTACATTTGTAGCCAATAATGTAACTGGAGGGGAAGCCTAATCTGTTCTAACAACATTATTGATGTGTTAACTTGGTACTTGTCTAAATTATGGTCAAAATCAAATAATTTGTGGTAAAAAGCAAAAAATCAGCTCAATAAATACCCTAAAATCTCATAAATAAACAAGTAAATAAACAAAGTGGATTACTTTGATTACCTTCCACGTTATGAAAGACCTAATAATCACAACAGTCAGCATAAAGGAAAGGGAAGTGACAAATTAATCTACATCCTAACAATTCTGTTCACAAGTTTCCAACATCACAAACCAATGAAACCACCCATTGTGGTCCATCAAAAACAGAACAAAGATTATTTGAAGCAACAAACTGTGCTGATGAACGCCATTAAACTAACAGAAACAAAGCCAATCATCACATGCTGAAACTTCAAGATCCATAAGGCTGTGTTTGAATCATGAATTTGGGGAGAGATTTGGAAAGTAAGAGCAAAATGTGAGGAGAAAAAAAAAACAAAAACAAAACAAAACAAAGATGGGTGTTTTAAAAAAAAAATTAAACATTAAAATTACAAAACCCACAAGAAGAAGAAGAAGAAGAAGAAGAAGAAGAAGAAGAAGAAAGAAACCAAAGACTAAAAAGAGTAAAATCAAAGGATGTGAGCAAAAAATGAAGTAAAATGGAATGGGGATTGAAATAAAGAAGAAAGTAAAAGAGGGGGTGAGAAGATCCAAAACCTGACAGAGAAGAGAACCAGAAGCTTATAGTGGCCATGGGTAACCCTGTTGATGTATGAGAAAAAGCTCATTGTTCTTGGCCTCAGTTCTTGGAGCGAGCAAGCAAAGCAAAGCAAAGCCTCACTCTCTCTGTATGCAGTGGACTTTTTTTTTTTTTTTTTTTTTTTTTCCTTTCCCAACCAAAATTTTTTTTTTGTTTTTTGGTTGTTGAGCAGATAAAGATTGCTTTTAATAATTTTCCAAACTATAAAGTTTTTCTACTTTTTAATAACTAGGGCAATTACCTACGCCATTGAGTTTTAACTAAATTATAAATTCTCCTCAAAATTTCAAAAAATTACATCTATTACATGACAATTCACGTAATTAACGGAGATAGTAAATTAATTAAAATGTCCTTGAATAAATTAGATTGACACCGCATAAAGTTTTTGTTTAATACAAATCTTTTTTACGTTTGAAAAATTATTGGTCATATCTTAAAATTTTTTAAGTGTTCATCTTATCATTTTTCCTACAATTTCTTCTTCTTCTTATCATCATAACTACATTCTACAACTTTCCATTATTAAATTTTATTTGAACATATTGTTCTTGAGTGATGATATACAAACATAAATTTTATATAGAATTTTTAAACACAATAATATAGTTTAATGGTGACCTTTTACTTTAAAACAAAACATCCATAAATATGATTTATATATTTATAATAATATCACTATCAAAACATTTTTATGATATTTTTTGTATAAATTTTTATATATAAATATAATTTTTCATTTTTATTTCCACCATTATATCTAGATTAGATCAATTTAATTTAGATATATTTAAAAAGTATTAAATTTGTGTAAAAAAAATTTAAAAAATTCATTGAATACAAAAAAATAAATAAAATAATGTATTGAATTTTTCTACACTAATATTTTAATTTCAAGCTACTTCATTACTCTTTCTTCATTCCTTTCATGGTGAAGGGGATTCTATAGTACTTATTTATTACCCAAAAAATAACTATTCATCCAAAAAAAAAAACTCAAAAATAACAAATTAACTGAATAGGTTGTGAATACAAAATTAATTAATTGAATAAGTTATGAAATACAAAATTAAAAGAAAAAACACTTATTAGATAGTGAAAATATCCTAAAATTAACATATAATTAAATAAGTTTCCAACGTAAGAAACGATTTATAAAAAGATTCTTAGGCTATGTTTGGTTTGATTTTTAGAAATTTTTTTAAATAAGAAATAAAAAAAATTACCATTTTTATATAATTTTATCTTTTGATTGGTTAAAAATAAGTTTTACAAATTAAATATATTTTTTCATATTTATCTTTATTAAATTAGTTTATATTTTTTCAAATAAAAATTTGATTTTTTTTTTCTAAATAACAAACTAAATATGATTTCAAAAACTTAATTTTTTTTTTTGTCTAACCTAATTCTTTTATAAATTTTGTTGATTTATCAAAGAGATTTTAGATTTAGGAGTGATTTGGGATGATCTAAATAAGTCTATTTTTTGACTTTTTATAAAATATGAGTTGGATATGGATTGAGTTTGAAATGATGTAATAGAGAAGTGATGTAACTTAAATAATATGATGTGACTTAAATAAGATAGTGACTTTTTAGTTTTTTTATCTTTTTTAGGTTATGACAAATAAGGCCTAAATCAGGTTGTTTGGTGCTTTGGAAGGTACCAAAGATAATATTATCCATTAATATATATTTTGGTAATATCAGCATTCTTCTATAACCATTCTTAAGCTTTAGTTTACGGTGGTGTCGTTTAGGAAGAGCTCATTTGGGCTCTTTTAGCTCTTTGAGCCACAAAAGACATAATAGGCTATTTGAGTCACAACAGACAAAATATCACATCCAACCCATAATCATTACACTCTTCTCTCATAAAAAAAGTCAAAAAAATCAAAAAGTCAAAAAGTCATTCCCAAACTAAGCTTTTGAGCCCAGGCTCAAATAGTCAAAAAAGTCAAAAAGTCAAAAAGCTAACCCACAGTAATTGTTATGCGAATGTAAATCTTAAAAGACAAGATGTAATTTCTGAAACTTCAACTAAAATTGTAATTTAACTAAATGTTGAGAGGTGCAGGTAATTTGTCCTAATTATTAATTTCGCCGGTCACTCTGGATTGATTGTCTGGCACCTAAGAAGTGGGCATTCAATGAACAACACGTGGCAAGAAGTTTCTTGGGTAAGTACCATTCTGTAAGTTCTTACAACAGGTGGCAACAGCTGATCCTAGGCCTCCAACTGAGTAGACCAATTTGTTTATCAGTCCACATGATTGGTTGGTATGTTTACCAATTTTATTTTATTTTATTATTTTATGAAGCAGGTTTTTTGTTTTTTCTTTGGTCCACTGTCTCGTTTTATGATCCTTATTTTGATAATTTGCCCTTTATTATTTTAATCTTTTTGTATAGATAATTGATAAAAGAAAAAATAGATTGAATTTATAATTATAATTATATAATTTAATTATTTTACTTTTAAAAATAAATAAATAAACGGATTATTCTTAAAATTATATATGTTTTTGAATTAAAATAATAATATCATATAATTTGATTATTTATGAACAATTTATGTACATATTTAAAAGGGGAATTTTTTTTTTAATATCCTTAATAATAGGAATTTAGAGGATAAATGACACTAAACAAAAACATAGTAGCGTAGGTCCCTAAAACACACATGCGTTTTATATCCAAATTTATTGGACCAAAATACCCTTGTTGGGATCTTCAATCATGAAGGATGATGATCAACGATGGCGTTAAGGTCAGTGTCGAAGTAGATATGGTTGTTTTTGTGGTTAAGAGAACAAGCAATGGCCTAAGACTTGGCCTTTTCCATTGCAGCAAAAATGAGCTCCGCTGTCGGAACTGTTGGGTGTGGTAGTAGTGAAAGCAGATTGCTTCTTGTTGTTGTTGTTGTTGGGATGAGACATAGAAAGCAATCAAAGAGATCATTCTGGGAAGAGAATCCCAAACACGAAGAAGAATAATAATAATAATAAGAATAATAAGAAGAAGAAGAGAGAAAGAGAGAGAACCAGAGAGAAAGGTGGGTGTGGCTTGTTTGATTTTCATTGGAATTTCTCTAAAATTTCTCTGGGCATTTTCACTAGAATTTCTCTAGACACATCACAATCTCCTTAGAATTTCTCTAAGTATGTGTGTTTATGTTTGAAATTTCTCTAGGCATTTTTATTGGAATTTCTCTGGACACATCACAATCCCCTTGAAATTTCTCTGAGTGTGTTTGTGTACTGGAATTTCTCTGGACATATCGCAATCCCCTTGGAATTTCTCTAAGTATATTTGTGTGTTCTTATTTGGAATTTCTATGGACATGTCACAATCTCCTTAAAATTTCTCTAAGTTTGTTTGTGTGTTCATATTTGGAATTTCTCTAAACACATCACAATCCCTTTAGAATTTCTTTGAGTTTGTTTATATGTTCATATTTGAAATTTCTCTAGACACATCACAATCCCAGAGTATTTGAGAAAATTCACGCAATGACCATAGCCAAAGAAAATTCATACAGTGACCATAGCCAAAGAAAATTCATACAGTGATCACAACCAGAGAAAATTCACAAAATAACAAACAGTGACCACAATTAGAGAAAATTCACACAGTGATCATAATCAGAGAAAATTCACACTGCCAAAGAAAATTCACATACTTAGAGAAAATTCACAAAATTACAAATAGTAATCACAACCAAAGCAAATTCATACAGTTCCAAAATCTAAAGAAAATTCACACAGTCTAGAGAAAATTCAATCTGATTTGTTCACACAACTTTCAATCTGATTTGCTCATACATCACAATCCCCTTGTCCAAATTCCACTATATTTGTGAGTTTATTGTTATCCATGATCACCCATTCTTTAGTCTTGAGTAGATAGATCAAGGACCTAGCGTCATGGTAGCAGAAGAGCTAGATGGGGTGAGTGTAGCTGCAAAGGCAGTGAAGAGGGGTTCAGGACTTGGCATCGAAGACATAGACGAGGCCAACAGCAATGAAGCGGTCTTCAGAGCAGAAGAAGATGGAAGTAGCTGTACTGGAGAATGAGGAGATAGTGGATTTAGGTTCTAGGGTTTGGAAATAGAAGCTTATAAGGTGGCGGAGAGATCCAAATCTGTAGAGAAAGAAAAAAAAGACGATAAATGGAAAGACGATGCCAAAATGGAAGCCGGCAATGGTGATGAAACAGCTGTCGGAGTGGAAGAAGACGAAGGTGACGGTGTTGGAGAGTGAAAAGATGATAGATTTGGATTTTAGGGTTTGGGAAGAGAAAGATTAGATAAATGGATAAGAGAGACCCAAATATATATATATATATTGAATAAAATAGAAGAAAAGAATGTGAAAGACCTTATCTAACAGGTAAAAAAAAGAGTTTGTGGACCTTTCCTACTATCTAACGTTGGAGAGGAATGTTAAACTAATTTCCCTTATTTAAAATGGGCATTCGGGTCCTAAATCTAATTTATTTTCATTTTTATTTTTTTGCCCAAAGATTCACATTTTAAAATAATTTATTCATAAAGACAAGGCTCTTGCAAAATAACCAAACTACCCATTCATATATATACTAGCGTATGCCTTGCCTGAAGGCACGGTGTAAATAATGTTAGGATCAAAATGTAATTGTAATTTATACATATCATGTTGAAATTTGTGAAGTTTGTCATTTTTTGATGAAGATACTGAAAAAAAAAATATATATTGAAATATTTTTCTTCTTAGAGAACTTGTAACAATTTTAGTTGTATTACACACTCTACAAAACTCAAATAAAATAACAACTCCCCCTAGCCTTAATGCAAATTAAGAAACAAACATATAAGATCTATAATGTTCACCAGTATTGCAAACCAAAATATAAGAGCAAGTAAAAAAAATTGTAAACACTAAACAAAATATAGAAATCAAAAATATTGTATACTTGTTAACGTTGTATAACAAAAAGAAAAAAATTACTAAAAACCACATAAAGCACATTAGTAAGTGCTCTGCAATCGCAACAAATTAAATTGAAAATTAAACATCAACCAATGTTTATCAGCCTATACTCTACAATTCCAAACAAATTAAATATCAAACAATGCACACTAACTAGTGCTTTGTAATGTAAAAAAAAAAAAATTAAAATTAAGATATTCACCAGTTAGTGCTACTACTGCCAATCAAATTATAACTACATAAGAAAAACAAACATTATATTGTCATTCACTAAAAGAGTATAAGCAGTGCTTTGGTAAAATAGATAACAGACACAGCCATCAGCCAAAAATAGACACAGCCAAAAAAAAAAAAAAAAGAATCACGAAATTGAATATTTCGTAGCACCAACACTTCAAACATTCCCCCCGCTCCCTCCCCCCCAAAAAAAAACCATGAATTTTTTTTTTTTTTTTTTTTTTTTTTTTTTTTTTTTTTTGGGGTTACCCTTCAAAATCAATCAAACAATAAGTCATTGAAAAAGAAAACTCTCCTTTAAAAACAATATGTTTCTCCTCAAATTTTCATTGCAAAATCAATAAAACATTGTGATCCATTGACACAATCTTTTTTCTCTATCCATCAACAAAACAGAACACATGCTAGGTAAACTTTGTGATGCTTTTGTTATCAGATTGTTTCATGTGCCATCAGTTTTCCTTAGGTTTGATTTTAGGAAGATAAATTTTATTGAATTTGAAGAATGTAACAGCGATTCTCAAGTGATAAATTTATGAAATCCTTTTGATTTCTTCATTATCTACATTTTTTGTTTTTTCAAGTTAAAAGTTTGCGTTGGTATATTTTGGTATTATACATCAGCGATTCTCTATACAGTTATATTGCTATTTCACTTAAATCTTTCAAAAATTTAGTTACGTAGTATTGTGGTTAAGAACTTAAGATGGTGAGATTGTAGTTTTCTTCTCCAATATACACACACACACATGTAATATTGTATTTCATTGTTAGGTCTCCAGTATGTAATATTGGTCTAGGATTGTAATAGAGATAGTGTGTTCAAGTGATGCTTATGATAACAGTGTTAGAAAGGGTGACCTATAATTGTATATGCCTATGTGGTAGTAATGACCTCCTACTTCTTCTGGAATTGGTGAAATTTGATTGATTATTGGACACTAAAATTTGGTTGTCTATGTTAACTATAAAAATAGAGAGTAAGCCATTTCCTAATGTATACAAAACAAGTAAAACAATCAAACAGTAAGTCATTGAAAAATAAAACTCATCTATCATTAAAACATTGCGAAATAAATAAAACATTGTGATCCATTGACAAATAACAGAACACATGAAGCAAAACCCTCAGTATAGCCTCTTTTCTATTTACATTACATTAACAAAACACTTCACACAGTTCACAGCACCAACACTTCACAACACCAACAGTTCAAAGATTCCCAAAAAAAAAAATGAACAAAGAAAACCATACAGAACGATTAAATTATTACTCAGTTACCCTTTTTCTAAAATGTAAACATAGCTAGGCTCTAGAAATCAAATTACCTGGTGGTGGCTGCTTCCAGTAGTACAAAGATGATGTGGTTGTGGCTGGAATCTAACTTAAGAAACCATCATTTCTATTTACAAAACAATTCACACCTTAATTTTTTTTTAAAAATAGAAAATAAATAAACCTGTATCATTAAAACAGGTAAAACAATCAAACAGCAAGTCATTGAAAAAGAAAACTCCTCTATCATTAAAACATTGCAAAATTAATAAAACATTGTGATCCATTGACAAATAACAGAACACATGAAGCAAAAACCTTAGTATAGCCTCCTTTCTATTTACATTACATTAACAAAACAATTCACACACTTCATAACACCAACACTTCACAGCACCAATAGTTCAAAGATTTCCAAAAAAAAAAAAAAAAATTGAACAAAGAAAACCATACACAACGATTAAATTACTACTCAATTACTCTTTTTCTAAAATGTAAGCATAGCTAGGCTCTAGAAATCAAATTACCTAGTGGTGGCCACTTTTAGCAATACAGCGATGATGCGATTGTGGCTGAAATCTGACTTACAAAAAAATTCACACCTTAATTAAAAAAAATAAAAAATAAATAAACCTGTATCATTAAAACAGGTAAAAGAATCAAACGGTAAGTCATTGAAAAAGAAAACTCTTCTATCATTAAAACATTGCAAAATTAATAAAACATTGTGATCCATTGACAAATAATAGAACACATGAAGCAAAACCCTCAGTATAGCCTCCTTTCTATTTACATTACATTAACAAAACAATTCACACACTTCACAGCACCAACACTTCAAAGATTTCCCCCAAAAAAAAATTGAACAAAGAAAACCATACACAACGATTAAATTACTACTCAATTACTCTTTTTCTAAAATGTAAACATAGCTAGGCTCTAGAAATCAAATTACCTGGTAGTGGCCACTTCTAGCGGTACAATGATGATGCAGTTGTGGCTAGAACAAAGAAATCTGGGAAATGAGAGCCATGAAAATTAGGAAATAAAAACACAATTCAATTGCCTCATATCCATTTTAAATCCAGATAAACAATCAAACCTTCTCTGCTAACCATACCTACTATTTTCAATGGAGGATAGTGGATAAAGCTGTAGTGGTGCATTGACAATGAAAAGACATGAGTAGTGTCTATATGGATAACAGAATGCTTTAGACATGGAACAAACATGCATTATGGTCCAAGAATGTTTTTTTTTTTTTCCAAAGAGTGGGGAGTGAATAAATAGAGCATTGAACAAAGAAAAATCATGAGAATGAACAAAGAAAATTTAGAAAATTTATAGAAACAAAGCATTGAACAAAGAAAATTCAACTAAAAAGTCAGCGAACCCTATACCAACACTTCAAACAGCAAAATAAGAAAATCATCAATTACTCAAATGGAGAAAGGGAGAGAAAGATAAATCAAATTACCCTTGAATAGCGGTACAACGATGATGCGGTTGTGGCTAGAACAAGGAAATCTGGGAAAGGAGAGCCATGAAAATTAGGAAATAAAAACACAAATTCAATTGCCTCAATAGTTTACACATATTGAAAACCCCAAATTCAATTGCCTCATATCCATTTTAAACCCAGATAAACAATCAAACCTTGATGATAATCATGATAAACAAACACATCAATTTAAACCATTATACAACACAATTCCACCAACAAACATCTAATTAAAACTTGAAGCATAGAGAGAAAGAGAGAGAAGGAGAGAGGTACCAAAGGGGGTTCGAAGCAGAGACGATGGCGGTGGCTGTGGTAGTGGTGAAGTTGGTGGTAGGGAATAGTCAAGCCAACTCGGTGAGCTAATCGAAGCATAGTTTTGCGGTTCTCAATCAGAAACCCTACCAAAACACTGAAGCGGGGAAAAAAACTTACCTTGCGAGCAACGAGTGCGAGGGTTGCGACTTGAAGCCGCTGAGAGAAAAGAGGTGAGAGGGGAGAGGCAGCAATCGAGTGAGAGAGAAGGTCGAGTGAGAGAGGGAGGGTAGGAAAAAAGAAGAACAGAGAGGGAGAGAGAGATAAAGAGGGAATGAGAAGGAGACGTATAATAGAGAGGGAGAGAGAGAAAGAGGGAATCTGAAGAAGACGTGGGTAACTGGGAGACGGAGAGGGCACAGAGTGTTTGGGCGAGAATCAAAGCATCATCTGAACCATTGATGTTTATTAGAATTGATTTGAGCCTTTGAAACTAAATGTATCTCTGATACATTTTATATATTTTCAAAAATTGTTCTGCTTTGTTTTATAGATATAATAAACTGTAGAAAGTTGAAATAATACCAAACTTCTCATTCTCTCTCTCTTTGCTCTCTCCATGTTTGTCTCTTCCCAATACATCACGCTTCCGCCGTAACTGCAGCTGCCACCATCTCTATTGCTATCCCTCTCTATCTCTCTTTTCATCTTCTCTTCACCTCTATCGCCGCCGATTGATCATCACCATCTCCGTCGCCACTGATCTGAATAAATCTATCACTGGTCGTAGATCTGAGTAGATTTGTCATCACCAGCATCTTCATCGCCACCAACCTAAGTATGTCCTGTTTTCTTTTCATTTTAGCAAATAATATGTCATTCTTGTGTTTAATCTCCTTTGTTGCTAATGTATATGCATATGCGTATATATATATATTCATGAAGTAAAAGAAAGTTGAGATTTGATCCTCTGATTAAATTGTAAAAGTTGGTTTGGTGATTTCATTTTGTTTTTCCATATTTCTAATATTTGAATTTTTGTGGTGCTTTGGCCTCAGATATGGATCACCTTAAGTCTGAATTTCTGTTTGGATTCGAACTTGATTATGTGGTGTGTATGTATCACTCTCCACCTCATTCCGTCATCGATCTTTCTGTCAGAACAAGGCATCACCGCTGGTGAAGATGAAAAGGAAGAGAGTGTATTTAGTTCTTTTGTTTTTCCATATTTCTAATGTCTAAATTTTTGTGGTGGTTTGACCTAAGATCTAGATCACTATCTCTATCTCGTTCTCTCTAAATCTCTCTCTCTCTCTCTGTGTCACCCACGGGTTGACATGATTATTAACATATTGTGTTAGTGTTTGCATATATGACACATTTATTAAACAGGTAGTAGTTGTGTGTTTTTTTTTTTTTTTTTGAACTAACAGGTCATGGAATTGGATAGATAAAACTTATACAGACATGAAAAATTTGTACAAATAAAATTAAACAGATAGAGTATGTTGATGTTGTTGATCTGTGTTGTTCTTGTTGATGATGATCTGGATTTTTTTTTTTCATTTTTGTTGTTTTTATTGTTGACAACAACAAATTAAAAAAAATTAACAAATATCAACAGATACAGAGAGGAGGGGTAAAAATTTAACAAATTGGAAGGTAAATTTCAACAGATAGTAAAAATTTGAATAAATAAGGGAAAAAAATTGAACGGATAGTCAAAAAATTTAAACAGATAGAAATTAATTTGAATGGATAGATATATATTTGAACAAATAGTCAAAAAAAAGTCAACAGATAAATTAAAGTATAAAATTGAAAACAAATTGTTCTCCAAAACTAACAGAAAGACTTCTTACCAAACTATTTCGTAAAAGGTGGGTCTCTCACCAGCAAAAAAATATCTACTTGACCTAATGTCTTATACCCTCCTTATATTGAATTTATTACCAATTTTCTCATTTAAAAATTGTTATAACAAATTGCCTAAATAGCAATGGCCAATAGAGTACTCTTAGAGACCCACATATTCGATCCATAAATTTATCCACAATAATATTGCAAGGAAATGGGCCCTCAATCATTGAGTGTATAACAAATCAAAAATTGATATCTATTGTGATATATTATATCATTGTAGGTAGAATTGTGAGAGTGGGGGGGTCTCAAATATTTTCCTAATCAATACATTGGAGGGAAAGGCTACGATGTGCACCCTTAAAAGAGTGCATATGGTATACCTTTCATAAATTTTTTATAAAATTTCACAAAATTTCATAGAGCATTGATATTCAAGCCAAAAAATTAGACTCACTTTCTAAATCCAATAATGTAATACTCTATTAAATATCTAAGTCAATTTTCTCTCTCATTTATTCTCTAATTATCAACCAATCATCTTATTGACACATCACTAAGTCTAGAAAATGGGTTTAGAAAGTGGGCATGTATATCATTTTCCAATTTGATAACATAAACATAAAATGTCATAACAAAATAACAAAGTGTCATAACATTATCATTAGGGGTGATCGCAAGCCGATTTTGGTCGGTTCAGGTTTAGGGTTGGTGTAAGAACCCACATTTTTCATCTTAATCATGTTCATGAGCATCGGTATGATTATGACTTGTTTAGCTTGCATGTGTATGTTGTGATTTGTTTCGCTTGAGCTAATGCGATCCATGTCTTGATTTGAAGCCTTGTGATTTGTCTAAGTGTAGTATGGGGCGGTTTGGGGGCGTGACAGTTGGACCCACCCGCAACCATGTAGATTGAAAAAATTAGACCCGCCCACAATGCGGTTTGCGATTTGTATAAGTGGGTCAATCGGGTATGCATATGGGTGCATTCGGTTGTACGAGTTGAGACTTTATTATTAAAAAAAAAATTGACATATTCATGAAGCTCAATAATTTGTAACTCATTCAAACTTATTCAATTACCAAACAAGTCAAATTTACCCTTTACTTTCAAGCAATTTTTATTTGTAAATAATTTGCAAATTCATAAATTATTAATGCATTGCTTATTACTTATTGCTTAAAGCAAATTGTTAGGATGTATACACTTTTATAGGAGTTGAGAATGGTTAAAGTATTCTTCTTCTTTTTTTCCCAATGTGGGACAACCACAAATGGACTATATATATATACAAGGGCGAATTATACTAATGGTCCCTATAGTTTGGGACTTGTGTCACTTTGGTCCCTAACTTTTCAATTGTGGCACATTTGACCCTAAATTTTGAATCTTGTTCCAAATAAAAACAATTGAAGATACCATTGCTCAATTTTAAGGACAAAATCGTCAAATTGATAAAATATAAACTAATTTAACAAAAATAAATGTCAAAAAAATATTTTTGAATTTTAAAAAATTATTTCTACCCACTAAAGATAAAATTATGTAAATTTGATAAATCTTTTAGACATTTATTTATTTATTTTACCAAATTGATTTTTATTATGTGTTTGGATGATGATCACGTAATTGGTGGCTGTTTTTATTTTTATTTTTATTAAATTAGTTTCTATTTTTCCAAAAGTTAAACATGGTGATAACTTTAATATCATTATTAAACCAGTCCATTAAATCAAAAAATTCAAAACTAAAAACATTATATTAAATATAACAATCGCACATTAAAAGCCTAACAACCACCTATTATATAATTATCATCCAAACACATAATAAAAATTAATTTGGTAAAAACAATAAATAAATAAACGTCTAAAATATTTATTAATTTTATATAATTTTATCTTTGGTAGGTAGAAATAATTTTTAAAAATTTAAAAATATTTTTTTGACATTTATTTTTGTCAAATTAGTTTATATTTTATCAAATTGACAATTTTATCCTTGAAATTAAGCAATGATATCTTCAATTGTCCTTATTTGGAACAAGATTCAAAATTCAAGGTCAAATGTGTCACAATTGAAAGGTCATGGACCAAAGTGACACGAGTTCTAAGCTATAGGGACTGTTAGTATAATTCGCCCTATCCTTTTAGTCTTTGTTTAGCATTAGCTTTTTTAGCTGACTTTTTTACGTTGAGGCTTTTTTCCATGAGTGTCAACACCATGCCTACATAAAATGCAACACATAAGCATGTTATCATTTAGCACACAATATACAAATGTCCTCACCGAGCATGATAAACCCATTATGCTAACCACTTCCCGCGAGCCTAAGGTTTTCAAACCCGATTAGCTCTGATACCAAGTTGTCATGCCCCGGATCTACGAGATCCAGCACATGTGAGTAAACCACCCAACGATAGACGATCACTAACAACACTCATGCAGATGTATATAACATAAGCACATAGTACATGTGTTATTCCAATTTATACATTCTTAGATATAACATCTAAGTCAAATGGATGCGCTGTAACAAAAACATACAAAGATGTTATAAATCAAATTAAAATGCCCAAAGGCTTACATCATATATAAAGGGTCCAACCCTTACAAGAATGGCACACGGCCAACAAATACATATATGGCCCTTGGCCGACAAATAAAGGAACTACCATACACGGTTCCAAACACAACTTCAATGTCTCAGTCTACATCTACATAAGCATACCCGAAAAATATTTTCAGCCACGTAGGGTGAGCATAAACCCAGTAGGAAATATTTCAAAAACTAAACATGCTCCACCAGTGTAAATGATCATGAACGCAATACATACATATATAATATGCTCAATGCATTCTCAAATCCACTTCGTTTCTCAATAAAAATCCTTTCTTTCCAGTCTTCCAAACCTTTCATTTATTCAAAACATTTTTCGAATTCAATACATTAGTTTGATATAAAAATTCATTTCCACAAGTCAATCCAGGTATCTCAATACCAACTAGCAATTTCATTGCCAATTCCAATACGAATACATCATTAACCAACATCAAATACATTGCTAAAACCGTTTCAAAACCATTTCTTTCCAAAACCAAAATGATAACACATAAAATGGGTAAATCTCCAAAACCAATACGACCTTTCATGGAAATTTCATCCGCGGGAAATCGTCAAACAGGACCCATGTAAACGTAGGCTATACAAGCACTACCATTGCCATTTTACGAAAATTCCGTCTAAGGGATAGGCACCCATGTATACACACAGTTTTAGGGACTTTCACCTTGGACACACAAGCCAACGTAATTCAATAGAGTACATTCCCTTTCTCCTCCCAAACATCATACATGTACAGTTTATTAAAACACACAGTCATATTCAATGACAACTATTTCTCAGATTTACCATTTTATTGACTCTTTCCAATTAGCACAATTCATGTGATCTAAAATATGATTTTCAAAATGAAACAAATGCTCTTAAAACATAACACAAGAATTTTCAAAATCTCTTTCCAAAACATACGGTTTAAATCCTCAAAATCCATTGCATGTTCCATGATATGCATGATTTATAAACAATCTAGTTTGCCTAGTCAACATACAATTTCTATAACAATCATAACTATCCTCCACCGATAGCCCAAAACAAATATATCTAAATAGATAAATAAATTTCATTACATATACACTTTTTCAAAATCTCAAATGGGAGTGATAATACATATCTAACTCCATCATCATCCTTAATTATCATTTTAATTTCACATTTCTCAACATTTATTCCATTTTCTTTTTACAATCTCAAAAATTAAATTTTAGGGGTTAACTCCATTCCTCTTTGAAAATCGATGCAGAAATAGCTCATTTCACCATATATCAACTCCAATTTCATAATCACAACCTTTTTTAAGAAAACATTTAGAAACCCCTCTTTTATATTTTAATTTGATAATCCAACAATGTTGCAAAAAGACCAACATTTTGAGGTTTCTTCAAATTAGGGCTTTTTACTTTTTAAAACTCATATACCTTTTTTATAAGTGGAAAATAAACTTTTGTGGCTAAACCATATCTCAACAATCTCATTTGGAACAAACCCTAACTTACAAACAAATTATCAAAAAATCAATCTACGAACAATGGAATCTATATATTTAAAATACACCACAAATACACTACCGAACTCATATTGAGTTTAAGAAATAGACCCTACGTCTTGATGCAAGAAGGAAACAAGTTAGAAAAATCACCAGCAATGAAACAACAATCCGTTGAGATGAAATGGAAGCCCTCGTCGTGCTCTACGTTTTGGTATATGAAACTAGGGGTCAAAGATGTATAGAAATAGATGAAATCAAGCCTAAAAAGCTTGAGAAAACAAAAATAGCAGAAGAAGAGAGAAAGAGGAATGAAAGTGAAGAGGTTTGATCTAAAAAGTGACTTTTAAAGATCTGATTTTGCGCTGCACGTTCGAGCATTGAAAGTTACGCTCGAGTGTACTATGCTTACAACACAAATTCACAAATTTCAAACAGGTATATCTCTCTCGTCCAGACTCCATTTAAGGTCGTTTTTGTGTCCAAATTGAAACTCCGAAAGTAAGATTTCCAATGGTTCTAGCCTCACATCAAGATTCAAAGTCTGGAAAGACAAAATTATAAAAGAGTGAAGACTACTCAATAACAACTATTCGAATTTGGAGTTTTTGATTCAATCTCACCCAACCATTATAATAACACCTCAACCAAGGCCCAAATATCGACTAAGAAGGTTCTTAATCAAGATAATCAAAGAGTCAAATATAATTTCATTATAACAGGTATAGACACCCTATTTTTGACCGCCCTTAAGACTTGGGCACCTTAGGTTGATCACTCCATGACGAAAGTTATGCTATGCAAACATTCGATTTCTTCAGCAAGAAGAGCTTTAAATCCCAACCTTACACCGCAATTTGGACCAAAATTATTTTAGACCTTAAAACCCTCTCTTTCAAAATATTTTTGAAAATGTTTCTACGATATTTCGAGGCTCGCATTTCGTTAAATATTGTGCTTTTCAGTAAACCGAGTAAGGACAAAATTGAAATAAATGAAAGAGAGGTGAAATTTTTGAAAAAATCTTTAAAAAATCTTATTTGGAGGTTTGGAGTTGAAGAAAATCGGAGTGGAGGGAAGAAACCTAGTTGGGGGAGAAGTTGAGCATGAAACCGTTAAGAGAAAACTGAGTAGCCTTCACTAAATCAAGCCTATCCTTTTGTACACCTGGACTTTAGTTGTGAGGCCACCACCATTATAAAGTGGACTTCCGAGGCTTCATTTTAGACCCAAAAATCTCATAAAGCCGAGTCCGAATGAAGGAGATATGACTGTTTGAAGTTAGGCATCAATCTGATTAAGCTAGAAATGAGAAACCTTCACTAAAATAAGCTTATCTCTTCGCACACTTAGAATTTATATTTGAGGCTACCTCCATTGGAAAGTAGGCTTCAGGGGCTTCAATTTAGACTCAAGAATGACCTAAAATCGAGTCTGAATAAAGGAGATATGCCCATTTGAAATAAGGTCTAGAAGTAGATTTTTGGTGGCCGGCAAGTGGCCGGCCGACCTTCACTAGTGGCCAGCAACCTTCATCACTGGCCGTCCAGCCACTGGTGCAAAATTGAGCAGTGTGTTGGTAAGGTGGAGCAGAGTTGTTCTAGAAGTGGGTAACAGTGTTGGTGTTCAACTGTACAAACAGAGGCATTCAAAAGCAAAACGGTGGTCTTTTCGAGTGGAAACCGAACATGCGCATACACATCCCTCGTATCCTGAGGTGTCAGAGTTGCTTGTTTAGTTTAATTACTTATATTATTTAATTAGTTAGTTAATTCAAGTGTTGTAATAACTAGTTAAGTAGCTTAGCTAGTTTATTCGTTTTGGTTTGTAATAGTTAGCTTAATTAGCTTTAGCTTTAGCTTTAATGTAATAGCCTAACCCTTGCACCTATTTCTAATATATTTTCAGTCCCTTATTCTGTGCTTTTAAATGCTTATTGTGAAATTTTATGTGAAATTAAGTTTAATTAAGTGAACCCTATGATTGTGGATGCATATCTGTCTAATAAGAGAAAAATCTGTTACAATTATAATGTTTGAATTAGAAATTGGAAGTCTTAGAGGCTTAATTACCTGAAATTGATTTTATATTTGAGATCGGTATAATTTTTAAGTTGTAATATGATTTTCTGTGAAATTTCAATAGTAATGATTAAACTGATTGAGTTTTGTCTTATTTAACCTTTTTATATTATATATATTTATATATGCCTTTTTGATCCTTTGGTATGGAATAACCTTTAACTCAAATATCTCTTGAGTGAAAATTGGGAAATGAAAGTTACAGAGGAAGAGGAGAGGTTCTTCAAGGGAGAAGTTTGAAGGATTGAGAGGGTTTAGAGGAATTCAAACTCAAGGTATGTAAGGATTCTCTTTGATTTGAGAAGACTAGGGTTTTGATTGGAGTTTTGTGTGTAATGCTCACTTAATTGAAGAATTGTACCTATTATTTGTTGTGTTGATGGTTGATTTGAGCTATATGGAGAAGAATTTCATTCCATTCCTTATCTTTACATATTTGAACTCATTTAGGGATTTCGATGATTCTATATATGTTTGGGAACTATATAGTAGGGATTTAAAGTGTTTAATTTATATTTATGAATTGCAAGGAGTTGAGGAATCAATTCATCTTGAGATTGTTGGATGTTTGAGATATCTTTGTTTAGATTGATGTATGTTGGTAATGTTTATTTACATGATTTTTAATCTATTTGAAGCCTTGTAAAAATTCACCAAAAATTGGACCTTTGCTTACAATTTGGGACTGAAGTTATACAGAATCGCCGCACGTGCGGGAGTCATGGCCGCACGTGCAGGAAATGGGCAATTTTTGGGTTTGGCTACCGCTAAAAAGGCACGTGCGGAGCATCACTGCCGCACGTACGGGAACCTTTGCCGCACGTGCAGGGCTCACAGCCGCACGTACAACCCATGTTGTGAAATTCTGTCTGCTCCGTTTTATCTGTTTGACCCTCTAGGATGGTTAAAATGAGTAGTTGAAGCTTTTAAAATGCCTATTAACTTACTAGAAGTTATCGAATCAAATGTGAGCCTGAAAAGGAATTAGACTAAATTGTGGGTTATATGTGTGCATAGGTCACATACCGGAAGGAGCTGTTGCGCCATCAACGCACTGTGAGTAGTAGTATGGATACGTACATTTTATTTACCGTTGATAATTATTGTCACTAACGCTCTATTCTTCGTAAGTGTTACATGAACGTTTATGACGATTGGAAATCAATGTGAACTTATGTGAACGTTGAAAGATTTGCGTAGATTGGTATAACTTTGGAATCCTTTTGTTCTGTCAATAACGAATATTAACTCTCTGTTATTCATCAGCATACTGCGTTACTTCTCCTTAAAGAATAAATGGAACTTATGTTCATCCTTGAACAATGTATCTGTGTGAATCCAAGATTATTCTGTTGTGTTACGTATGGACCCGAGATTGTTTAGAATCTACGAAATGAATGCAAAGGTTTAACATCATTATGTAACCCACGTTAGAATGTGAATTGTTCTGTCTTTGTTAAGCGTACTGTAATGACATGATATGATAAGAAATGCTCTATTTTCTGATATGTTACGTTTTGAATTAATGAATGATTGTCGGTATAGATAAAAGTATTTATGGCATCCTTAGCACAAGGCCCTTACCTGGGGGTAATAATACCGTGGTTCAAGTATGTTACAAGTTTCCGGTACCAGAGGTTCCGTTATGGAACTAACAAGTATGCTCTATATTGATTTGTTAGCGTTATTGGATGTACCATGTATAATCAAGCATGAACTCTGGTTTCTGTTTATGCATGAATGGATTTATTACTATTAAATATATAATTCACTAGGTTGTTTCATTTTTGTTATGTGTAAGTATTTAGAAACCACTTGGTAATTAAAAGGTGAAGAAATAAAACACCCAATTAACAGTATAACAAATCATGAATTTCTTTTTTTTTTTCTTTTTTTTTTAATCAAAATTGGCATACAAGTTCATACTATTGGTTTTTTCTTTTTTGGTTTCTATTCCGGGAGCACGAACGAGCACGAGAACCATCTGAGACTTGCCCTGCAAATCTTGAGAGATAAGAAGTTGTACGCCAAGCTGAGTAAATGTGAGTTTTGGCTTTCCAGCATTTCATTTCTAGGGCATGTGATTAATGAAGATGGTATATCAGTTGACCCCAGTAAGATTGAAGCCGTTGTGGATTGGCCGACGCCGACCAACGTGTCCGAGGTTCGTAGTTTTCTGGGTTTGGCAGGTTATTACAGAAAGTTTGTGAAGGATTTCTCGAGGATTGCAGTGCCGTTGACACAACTAACTAAGAAGGGAACAGCTTATGAATGGACCAATGAAAGAGAATCAGCCTTCCAAGAGTTGAAGACGAGGTTAGTTACAGCACCAGTTCTTGTACTACCATCGACTAATGAGGAATTTCAGATTTACAGTGATGCTTCACATAAGGGTTTGGGTTGCGTGTTAATGCAAGGAGGTAAATTCATAGCGTACGCGTCACGTCAGTTGAAGCCCAATGAAAAGAATTATCCTACCCATGATTTGGAGCTAGCTGCTGTGGTTTTTGCTTTGAAGATATGGCGTCATTACTTGTATGGAACATCTTGCCAAGTTTTCACCAACCACAAGAGCCTGAAGTACTTGTTCACTCAAAAAGAGTTAAATATGAGACAGAGAAGATGGCTTGAGCTATTGAAAGATTATGACATGCAGATTCAGTATCATCCGGGTAAGGCAAACTCCGTAGCCGACGCATTGAGCAGGAAGTTAGTTGGAAGTTTGGCATGCCTGACAGCGGTTTCGGTGGAACCGACCATTATTGAGGAAGCGAAGACCAGACAGAGGGAGGATAAATTCCTCGAGAAGGTAATTGATGAATTCGTCACCAAGCCGAGGCCGGGATACACTATGGAGAATCAAGTGCTTAAGTTTGAAGGAAGATTGTGCGTGGCCGACGTACCAGAGTTAAAAAGGAAGATTTTGCAAGAGGCTCATAGTTCCAAGTTTGCCATTCATCCAGGGAGCACCAAGATGTATCAGGACGTAAAGCGGACCTTTTGGTGGCCAAACATGAAAAGAGAAATAGCAGAGTTTGTATATCAGTGTCTGTGTTGCCAGCAAGTGAAGGCAGAACACCAGAGACCGGCAGGACTACTTCAACCCTTGTCAATTCCTGAGTGGAAATGGGAGCACATCTCCATGGATTTCGTAGTGGGTTTACCAAGGACGCAAAGAGGTATGGATTCCATTTGGGTTATAGTCGACAGGTTTACTAAGTCAGCTCACTTCTTGCCTGTCAAGACTACATTCAATGCCAACCGACTTGCCGAATTGTACATGAATGAGATCGTTAGGCTTCATGGTGTGCCGATGTCCATTGTGTCAGACCGAGACCCGAAGTTCGTTTCTAGATTGATCCAAAAAGGATGTCAGGGTTATTTGTGCAGTATACTAAGTGATTTGAATGGAATCGTTTCGTAGATCTTTGGCAGAGCTCTACAAAGAGCCTTGGAACAGAGTGAGATTTAGCACAACCTTTCACCCCAGACGCGAGCGAACAGAACAGGAAAGAACGATCAGACACTCGAAGACATGGCTCAGACTGTGCGTGTTGGAATTTCCAGGGAAGTTGGGAGTCGCATTGCCATTAGTTAGAGTTCCGCGTAACAAACAACAGTTATCAAGCCAGCATTAGCATGCGCCGTATGAAGCTTTGTGATGGGAAGGAGTGTATAGATCGCCGAAATGTTGGACTGAAGTAGGAGACAAAGCTCTAATTTGGCCCCGAGTTGGTTCATACTGACAACTGAAAGATCAAACTCATTCAGCAGAGGATAAACTGCACAGAGTCGACAGAAGTGTTACTGCCGACCAAAGAAGGAGGGAGTTAGAATTTGAAATGGGGTCATATATTTTTTGAAGTCTCGCCGATGACAGGGAGTTTCGAGTTATTTAGGGAAGAAGGGATAAACTTGCACCCCGATATATTGGGCCGTTTGAATCCTTCTGAGAAAGTTAACACCGTTGACTTACAGGACTCGCTTTGCCGCCAGATTTGAGCAAGTCCACAGGCGTTATTCCATGTTCAATGCTGAGAAAATGTATCCGATGACCCACTTGATGTAATAGATTACTCCGGGGTTGTACGTTAATGAAGACTTGGGCTACGAAGAGAAGCCGATGGAGAATTATCGACAGACAAGTGAGACAGCTGAGGAAACAAGTCATATTCAATGAGTGGAAATTGAATGGGAGAGACATTAGCGGGGAGGCCACATGGGAAAAGGAAGAGGAATGGAAAATCTCGTTTACGGGTTATTCGTAGGCAAAGGTACTAAGTTTGGGGACCAAACTTCTTTAAGGAGGGTAGACTTTAAGAACCCACATTTTTTTTTGTCCTCATCAGTTCATGAGCATCGGATGATTATGACTGTTAAGCTTTGCATGTGTATGTTGTGACTTTGTTTTCGCTTGAGTAAGGATCCTGCCTTGTTTTGAAGCCTTGTGAATTGTCTAAGTGTAGTGTGCTTGTCTTGTTCCTTCCCTTGATTGAAACTTAGGTTACGCCTTGCCTGAGTTATGTTATGCCAGCTTAGGCTATGTATCCTATTTCCAAGCCGAGGTCTCCTCTATCTAGTGAGTATCTTGGAACCCCTGTTGACCTCCCCTTGCCTTGACACTTAGCCGAGATGTTACCTTGCACCCTAGTGATCTCGTCCTGGAGTGGTAGACCTAGGACCGAGGTGTGGCGCATCTTAGGCCAAAGATGTGCACAGCTTAGTCAATGTTGTCCTTCCTAGCCGAGTCATTGTCACCTTAGTTGCCAAAGTCCTTGTTAGCCGATGTCACCCCTTGCCGGAAGTGCCATCCTGTGTAGCTGTTAGATACGCCTGTTATTAGCCGATGTCATTGCCTCGTCAGAAAGCCCATACCGCTTTGCTTGTTGAACACCCTTCCACCATGCTTTGTCTGGTCTGTCAGCCACCTTTTCAGGAACCAACCAGTCGCGACCCGATGTTCCACAGAGGTTTAAAGCCCAGCCGGGATAGAAAGACTATCATTGTGTATCATAACTTGTCTTTAGAGAGAGAAGCTCTAGAGGAAGAAAGAGTTTTAGAGTGAGAAAGTAGACTCTTCAAGCTTGATTCCTAGAGATCACGTTAGATTCCGGTTCTAAGGTTAGATTCTTGATCTGCTCATGATGGTTTATGTTTTATGTTATTGCATTGCAATGGAAATGATTTGTAAGCCATGCATCGTTTGAAGCTCGATTTTAGAAAAGAGAAAATGACATTCATGTGTTCTTCAAGAAAAGTCTGTTTTGATCCGAAAGCTTTTTGCCTGTAGATCATGTTTTGTGTTTGTTCTTGCATATGATTTCAAGTACGGGTACCCAGGTCCATGTTTCAAACTCATAGCACGAAATCCCAGATTTGTGATAACAGATTGTTATCAACATTCGTATTTTTCGTGTTTCACACTCATGTTCTTATATGTCATCAGCAGAGGGAACCCAGAGTTTCCCGACTCTTTTCCTTGCATGTGGCCCTGGGAACACACCTCGGCGGAAGGTGTGGAACCTCGGCCTTAGACCTGGTTGGTGCCCAGCATATTTTCCGAAAACATTTGTGTTACATATAAACTTGTTTGAAAGTGCATTCAATAGGCTTTGTCCCTGTGTTTGTAGGACTTGGGCTTGTCGACCCCGACGTTGAAGAAACTATTAGTGAGTGATTTTTAATAAAGCTATGTTACCCTTGCTTTCATAAATCTTCGTCTTGCCTTGTTTGAAAAGTACTTGATCTTAGCATGAATGACTTCCCTACTTGTATATTAAACACTATCTTGTTTTGATGACATTTCTTGAAAGTCCTAGCTGCAGGGGACTATAATTGAACTGCACTCTGCTGAAAGTCCTTAGCTGCAGGGGACTATAAATGGCAACTGCACTCTTGTCTTGAAAGTCCTTAGCTGCAGGGGACTAAATGCAACTGCACTCATTGTCTTGAAAGTCCTTATGCAGGGGACTATAATGCAACTGCACTCTTGTCTTGGAATATGTCATCACCCCTTGTATTAAAGTAATGTATAACATCCAAAGAACTTGCAAGGCCGGCAATGAACTTGACTTTTCCCTCTGATTGTAAAGTATCTATGTATGTTTTGAAAGAAATCTTGGATATCAATCATGCAAACCTTATTTCTAATATCATTCACTGAGTATCCAAGCTCACCCTCTCTATATATATGTAGGTGATGAACAGAAGGCATGAGCCTAGACGTGATGCCGATGTTTTGTGGTGTTGCCGACATGTTTTGGATTAGCATTTTGTCACATCTTGAAGATCATGCTTCTCGGCTTATGTTTTGTGTACTTGTCATATGTCGGCTTGAGAAGCCTTTTGGTCAGATGTATTTTGTATCTATTTCCTTATTGTATTTAAGTTGTAAGACTTTATAAGATGTATGTATTTCATTTGACCTATGCACGCTCTATGGACCATCTGAATTCAGTTATTTACCATATTGCTTCCGCACTTGTAGCCCCTATTATACTCTGATTGTGTGTGAATTTTGTAAGTGGCCTTCGTAATACGGTTACCGGCCAATCACGGCACCAAACTACTAGGGGCGGTTTGGGGCGTGACAGAATGGTATCAGAGCACGGTTCCTTTAATACGTTTTCACGCACTTGAGTCTAAAGAGCATAGGATTTCTCTTAGAATGATGTTTAGGATTGCATTATTGCTTGCTACTTGACTACTGTGCATCATTCGCTGGACTTTGTTACTTGTATATATTATCTGTTTAGTTGTTTTTAAAGTCTCATCTTGCATTCCCTAGCATCATGAGGAGAGGTAGACCCCCAGTTGACGAGATTCATAAGATAGATTGGAGAGATTGGAAAGGTTGCGAAGGCTTGGTCGTGAGCAGAGACAACCTAGGCCACAGGATACTGGTACCACTTCTACCAGCCGAGCAGACCAATGGCCGATTGCAGCTCCCCTCCACCCCTCCAGTCCACAAGTGCTCCACAGCAAGCTTATAGGAACGACACGATAACCCTAATCAGAGGAGTTCAAGAAAATGAAACCGCCAAGATTTCAAGGAGGGCATAGAACCAATGAAGCGAGGCTGGGTTTTAGAGAATGGAGAAGTGTTTGAAATTTTCCCAGTACAGACGCCAAAAGGTATTCTCTGGCAGCATTCACATTAGACGACGAGCTCGCAGTGTGGTGGATGATGGTTCGAGAAGCAATCCGGGTTGACTTGGGCAAATTTTGGAGTTATTCTACAACAAGACATTTTCCCTCAGCGTCCGAGACCGAAAGAACCACGGAGTTCCAGAATCTGCCAAGGGAACAAGACAGTGCAGATCTGATCGTGCCTTTACCGAACTTGGCGAGATATGCCGCCTCACATGGTGACTGACGATATCGAAAGGCGAGAAGTTTCAAAGTGGGTTGCGTGTGGCCAGATACAAGATCGGGTCAAATGCTCAATATGCCGACATACGCGAGTACTGACAAGGCACCTGGCTGAAGCTAATTTAACCGATACCAGAGTTCGTGAGGTCAGAGGAAGAGACAGAATTATGATAATCGCCGAGTTCCGTTCAATGCCAAGGAAGAGAATGAGCAGACAGTTCCAGCAACTTCAAATCAGGAAGGTAACGTTCAAGCCGATGTGTGCGAGTTGTGGAAAGCTACATTTCGGGGTTGTCGTTGGCAACAGGAGCTGCTATGAGTGCGGCGAGATAGGTCATCGTGTGAAGGACTGCCGGAAGGCCAGATGAAGAAGAGGAATGGAAGCCCTCGGGCCTGCACAGAACAACAACGTCGGGAGAATACAGCAAGGCAAGCAGAGTTTTTGCATTGGTACCCGGAGACGCCCAGATGCCGAGGCAGGTAGTGTCAGTACCCTTTCAATTTGTTCTCAAGATGCATACGTATTGATTGATTCGGGTTCTACGCATTCATTTGTGTCCACTTATATTCGCCGAGAAGTTGAGTAGAGAATTAGAACCCCTTGATTATGTATTATCTGTGTTCTACTACGTGGAGAAATATGATTGTTACATCCATTTATAGGGCATGTATTGTGATTGATTGAGGTGTAGAGTTGTTAGTTGATTTGAGCCATTAAGCATGACCCACTTTCGATGTCATATTGGAATGGATTGGTTAGTAGCGAACCATCGTCCATTAATTGTGTTACTAAAGAGCGTCCATTGAAGACCCCAAGCAAGCGAGGTCATTTTCCAGGGTAAAGAGTAGTACCCCACCTTACTTAATCTCATCCATGAAGGCCTGCATC
>NW_021024568.1:815108-842664 GCF_004153795.1 Camellia sinensis | reverse complement strand
CTCGACCCCGACGTTTGAAGAAACTATGTGAGTGGTATTTTTAATAAAGCTATGTTACACTTGCTTTCATAAAATCTCGTCTTGCCTTGTTTTGAAAAGTACTTGATCTAGCATGAATGACTATCCCTACTTGTATATTAAGCACTATCTTGTTTTGATGACATTTCTTGAAAGTCCTTAGTTGCAGGGGGCTATAATGCAACTGCACTCTTGTCTTGAAAGCCCTTAGCTGCAGGGGACTATAATGCAACTGCACTCTTGTCTCGGAAATTGTCATCACCCCCTTGTATTAAAGTAGATGTAATAACATCCAAAGAACTTGCAAGGCCGGCAATGAACTTGATTTTCCCTTGATTGTAAAGTATACTATGTATTGTTTGAAAGAAATCCTGGATATCAATCATGCAAACCTTTATTTCTAATATCATTCACTGAGTATCCAAGCTCACCCTCTCTATATATATGTAGGTGATGAGCAAGAGGGCAATGAGGCCTAGACGTGTAGCCGATGTGTTTTGGATGTGTTGCCGACATGTTTTGGATTAGCATTTTGTACCATCTTGAAGATCATGCTTCTTAGCTTATGTTTCTTGTGTACTTGTATACGTCGGCTTGAGAAGCCTTTTGGTCAAGATGTATTTTGTACCTTATTTCCTTATTGTATTTAAGTTGTAAGACCTTATAAAGATGTATGTCATTTCATTGGACTTATGCACGGCTCTCATGGACTATCTAGATTCAGTTTATTTACACATATTGCTTCCGCACTTGTAAGCCCCATATTTTATACTCTGATTGTGTGTGATTTTTTTGTAAGTCGGCCTTTGGTAACCTCGGGTTACTGGCCATCACGGCACCAAACTACTAGGGGCGGTTTGGGGGCCTGACAATATGTATACTCTATTTGTGTAAATCTTTGTAAGTTGGCATTTGGTAATCTCGGATTACTGACCATCACGGCACCATTCTACTAGGGACGGATTGGGGTCATTACAGATTGGTATCAAAGCCCAAGTTCCTTGTAGTATGTTTATTCACACACTTTTGGTCCTAAAGAGCAAAGGATTTCCCTTAGAATGACGTTAGGATTGCATCATATTGCTTGCTATTTGAGAAAGTGTGCATTATCTCGGCTTGTTTATTTGCTACTTGTCTGGTTGCCAATTTGTTCATCTTGTTTTAAAGTCACATTTTGCATACTCCTAGCATCATGAGAAGGGGGAGACCTCCAATTAGACAAGATCATTCTGAGGATAGGTTGGACAGACTAGAAAAGTTGGTAGAGGGTTTGACCCGTAAGTTAAGGCAAGCAAGGCAACAGAACACTAGTACCTCTACTCAGGTCAAACAGACAAACGGCCAAAATACAGTTCCACCTCCACCTCCTCCAGTACCGCAGGTGCCTCCACAACCAGCTTTATATGGGGACAGCACGTTAACCTTGATCAAAGAATTTAAGAAGATGAACCCGCCGAGATTCCATGGGGGTATAGAGCCATTGAAAGCAGAAGCATAGGTTCTGGAAATTGAGAAGTTGTTTGAATTTTTTCCTAGTACTAATGCCCAGAAGATGTCATTGGTGGCATTCACACTAGACGACAACATAGGTGGTGGATGATGATTCGAGAAGGTAATCCAGGGTTGACTTGGGCTAGATTTTTGTAGTTATTTTATGGCAAGCATTTTCCCCTTAGTGTTCAAGATCGTAAGACCACGGAATTCCAGACTTTGACACAGGGTAACAGAACAGTAGCTGAATAGGATCGTGCTTTCACCGAGTTGACCAGCTATGCACCTCACATTGTCAATACCGAATATAGAAAAGCTAGAAAATTTGAGAGTGGGCTTCGTGAGCTGATACAAGATCGAGTTAATATGCTCAATATGTTGACTTATGTCGAAGTATTAAACAAAGCCATCCTGGCATAAGCTAACTTGAACAGATACCAGAGTTCGGGAGAGAATTAGAGAAAGAGGTAGAAATATGACAATCGTCGATCACCGTTTGATGCCAAGAAGATGTAAATGTGAGCAATTCAAGCAACTCAAATAAGGAAAGTAACACTAGGCCGACATGTACCAATTGCAAAAAGCAACATTTTGGGGTTTGTCATCGGGCATCTGGAGCATGTTTTGAATGCAATGAGATGGGTCATCATGTTAAGGATTGTCCCAAGGAAAAGGCTAAGGATGGTAAGAAAAATGGGAGTACCTCGGGTTCTGCATAGAAAGGCAATGTCGGGAAATGACAAATGAAGCAGGGCAAGGTCTTTGCATTAGTGCCAAGAGACACTCAGAGTGCCGAGACAGTAGTGTCAAGTATATTTCCAATTTGCTCTCAAGATGCATATATATATTAATTAATTTGGGTTCTACACATTCATTTGTATCTGCTAAGTTTGCCGAGAAGTTAGATAGAGAACTAGAACATGTTGGTTATTTGTTATCTGTGTCTACTCAATCTAGAAGAACTAAGACTGTTGCATCCATTTATAAAGCATGTGTTGTTGTGATTGAGAATGTTGAATTACTAGTTGATTTGATGCCGTTGAACATGACTCATTTCGATGTTATATTGGGAATGGATTGGTTAGTAGCAAATCATGCATCCATTAATTGTGTTTCTAAAAGTGTCACTTTTAAACCCCCGAACCAAGTCGAGGTTACATTTCAGGGCAAAGGAGTGGTACCCTCACCTTACTTGATTTCATCCATGAAAGCTTATAAGTTCATCCAAAAAGGATTTTAAGGTTATTTGTGTAGTATACTAAGTAATCTGAATGGAAGTGTTGCATTGCATGATATCCCAGTTGCTAATGAATTCCCTGATGTTTTTTCGAATGATTTGCCTGGCCATTTAATAGGGAGATAGAATTTACTGTTGATGTTATACCGGGAACATAGCCTATCTCCAAAACACCCTATAGGATGGCCTCAACCGAGCTTAAGGAGTTAAAAGTTTAATTACAAGAGCTATTAGATAAGGGTTTTATTAGTCCAAGCACTTCACATTGGGGAGCACCAGTCTTACTTGTTAAGAAAAAGGATGGTGCACTTCGTCTTTGTATTGATTACCGAGAACTGAATAAGGTAACCATCAAGAATAAATACCCATTGCCGAGGATTGATGATTTGTTTGATCAGTTACAAGGAGCGTTTGGCTTACTACTATCTCATTCTTGGGTCATGTGATTAATGAAGAGGGTATCTCGGTTGATCCTAGCAAAATCGAAGCCGTAGTAAATTGGCTGAGGCCGACTAATGTATCCGAGGTTCGTAGTTTTCTGGGTTTGGCAGGTTATTACAGGAAGTTTGTGAAGGATTTCTCAAGGATTGTAATTCCATTGACGCAATTGACTAAGAAGGGAACACGGTATGAATGGACTAAAGATCGGGAGTCAGCTTTCCAGGAACTGAAGACGAGGTTAGTTACAGCACCAGTACTCGTACTCCCATCAGGTAATGAAGAGTTTCATATCTATAGTGATGCATCGCATAAGGGTTTGGGTTGTGTATTGATGCAAAAGGGTAAAGTCATAGCATATGCATCTCGTCAGTTGAAACCACATGAAAGGAACTATCCCACCCATGATTTGGGGCTAGCAGATTTGCTTTAAAGATTTGGCGTCACTACTTGTATGGAGCTTCTTGTCAGGTTTTTATGGATCACAAGAGTTTAAAGTACCTGTTCACTCAGAAAGAATTGAATTTGAGACAGAGAAGGTGGCTTGAGTTGTTGAAAGACTATGATATGCAAATTCAATATCACCCAGGTAAAGCTAACAGCGTGGCCAACGCTTTAAGCAGGAAGTCAGATGGAAATTTGGCGTGTTTGACCATGATAGCAGTGGAGCCGACTATTGTTGATGAGGTAAAGACAAGACAGATGGAGTATAACTTCCTCAAGAAAATAGCCGAGGAAATTGGCACAAAGCCGAGACCAGGGTATACCATCGAAAACCAAGTACTCAAGTTTGAAGGAAGGTTATGTGTGGCCGACATCCCAGAGCTGAAGAAAAAGATTTTGCAGGAAGCTCATGGTTCCAAGTTTGCTGTCCATCCAGGGAACACCAAAATGTATCAAGATGTGAAGCAGACCTTCTGGTGGCCAAATATGAAGAGAGAAATAGCCGAATTCGCGCCCCAGTGTTTACATTGTCAGCAAGTGAAAGCAGAACATCAAAGACCAGCAGGACTTCTTCAACCTTTGCCGATTCCCGAGTGGAAATTGGAGCACATCTCCATGGATTTTGTGATTGGGTTGCCGAAAACACCAAAGGGTATGGATTCAATTTGGGTTGGGTTGTTGTGGATAGGTTAACTAAGTCAGCACACTTTCTACCTGTTAAGACTACCTTCAACGCCAACCAACTTGCCTTGTTATATGTGAACGAGATTGTCAGATTTCATGGAGTGCCGATGTCTATTGTATCAGACCGAGATCCTAAATTTATTTCCAGATTTTGGCAGAGTCTTCAAAGAGCTTTTGGAGCCGAACTGAGATTTAGCACAGCTTTTCATCCCCAAACGGATGGGCAGACAGAGAGGACAATCCAGACGCTTGAAGATATGCTTAGACTTTGTGTGATGGACTTCCAAGAAAGTTGGGGAACACATTTGCCCTTAGTGGAATTCGCTTACAATAACAGTTATCAAGCTAGTATTGGCATGGCGCCATATGAAGCCTTATATGGAAGAAAATGTAGGTCGCCGATATGTTGGACCGAAGTTGGAGACAGAGCTCTGCTTGGTCCCGAATTGATTCAAGTGACGACAGAAAAGATTAAACTTATCCAACAGAGGATCAAAACTGCCCAGAGCTGACAAAAGAGCTACGCCGACCAGAGAAGGAATGAAATAGAATTCGAAGTTGGGAATCATGTATTTCTGAAAGTTTCGCCAATGAAAGGAGTATCCAGATTTGGAAAGAAAGGTAAATTGGCACCACGGTATATTGGACCATTTGAAATTCTTGAGAGAATTCACCCCGTTGTCTACAGACTTGCTTTGCCGCCAGATTTGAGCCAAGTCCACAATGTGTTTCATGTTTCGATGTTGAGGAAGTACATCCGAGATCCACTACAGATAATTGATCATTCCGAGATCACGGTTAATGAGGATTTGGGCTACGAGGAGAAGCCAATGAGGATTATTGACAGGCAAGTGAGGCAGTTGAGGAACAAATCGATACCAATGGTAAAGATCGAATGGAAGGAACATTATGGCACAGAAGCCACGTGGGAAAAGGAAAAGGATATGAGAATTCGTTATCCGGAGTTGTTCTTGGAACAAGGTAATTTAAGTTTGGGGACCAAACTTCTTTAAGGGGGGTAGGATGTAACAACCCTCGCCTTACCCTTGTCTTACTTGCATACATTCCTGCATGATCTTGCCTTGTTTTAATAATTGGAAGGATTTGTTTGCCTTGTTTTGTTAGTATTACTTGCGTGATCTTGTCCCTTGTTCGGTGTGTGCGTAGCCGAGGTCATCTTGAGCTTAGTCCGCCTTTGAACCTTGTACTTAGATTTGTTTTGAGATCTTGTTCAACCCCATCTTCACCTCGGGCATTCATTGCCGAGATGTTTTGCACTTGAACCTTGTCCGCAGGCAGGTATGGCCTAGGCCGAGATGTGGCACACCCTGGCCAAGGTGTGGCACAGCTTAGTCAAGCGTCGTCCTCCCTAACCTGCAGGCAGGTATGGCCTAGGCCGAGATGTGGCACACCCCGGCCAAGGTGTGGCACAGCTTAGTCAAGCGTCGTCCTCCCTAGCCGATGTCTTTGTTATCCTGTGGCCGGACCCTTGATTTGAGCCGATGTCACTTCTTGCCGATGTGTCTTACCCAGCTTGTTACATACGCTTTGTCAGAGACTTGTCTTATCAATCAATCACCTTTTTGAGTTGAGCCAACCCGGTAGCACCACGTGTCCGAGCTAGTTGTTAAGACAGCCGGCAGACTTAGAACAAATCACTTTTGGTCTCAAATCTTTGTTTTAGAGAGAGAAGCTCTAGGGAGGAGGAAGAGAAGTTCTTGAGTGAGAGTAAGTCTTCCAAGCTTGATCTTCGTGGCTTGAACCGTTGGATTCGAGCTTTGGGGTGAGATTCTTGATCTACTTTGAATGTTGTTATGGATTATCTAGCTGCATTGCATGATCGGATCTGTCTTGCATGTCATGCATCGTTTTGAAGTTGGTTTTGGAAAGAGAAAATGGTTTTTCATGTGTTCTTGAAGAAAGTCTCGTTTTGATCAAAAAACTTGGAACGAAAATCATGTTTTTGTGTTTGTTCTTGCATAACTTCCTTGTGTGGGTACCCAGGTCCATATTTTGAACTCTTGCCATGAAAACTCGGATTTTTGTAACAAGTTGTGAACTTGCATCCATCTTTCAAATGATCACGTTCTTCATATTCTTCAAAGGAAAACCCAGGTTTTTCCTGACTTTGTTTAACGGGACCTCGGCATGGTCCTGGACGGTACCCAGTGTGTTTTCATGAAACGGGAGCAGTGATTGAGCTTCCAGCTTGTTTTTCTTTGTCTTTGACTTGGATCTGGCAAGAATTCCGAGATCATTTGCATGTATATAGAGCTTGCTTTGAGAATGTGATTTGCCATATGATTGTAGGTCCTTGATATTTGCTTTGAGTCTACACCTGAAGAACTAGGTGAGTGGTGTTTTTAATAAAGCTATGTTACACTTGTTTTTGATAAATCTTGTTTTGTTTGTTTTGACGTGAGTATTTGCTAAGCATGAATAAATAAGCCTTGTTTTGATTGTTATCCTCGGAAAGTCCCTTGTGCTGGAGGACTCTAAACTTTCGTAGTGCCAAGTATAAAAGGATACGGTCCTTGTTAAATCGGGCTACGGGCCTAAGTAACACTGGTTAAATTATGATTGTCTTGAATGTAATCACTTTTGGTTTGGATTGTAGACTAGATAAGTTGGATGAAGCTTAGTTTTTTTGGATCCACTAATATTATAATGACAAAATTTTTGAGCCCCCTAAATTTTATCAAAATTTGAGGGTCGAAGGCGGATGCCTCCTTTGCCTTGCCTAAGAGCCAGCATTGTAATCGGATTACATGTACAAATAATTTTCTAAATGATTGACCCAAAAAAAAAAAAATAAATAAATAAAAAGAGAATTTGGTTTAATTAAGGAGTTTTTCTTACAAATTCTGTGTTATGAAGTTAAGAACATAGCCCCATGTTAATTGGATACTAACTGCAAAATTGTTGTGACCTTTTATTAGTTCTACTCTAGTTTTAGTAATCACATTCAGTTTTGTTATGCAAATATTCATGTATTAGATGATATATAATTATATATCTTGTAGGTTGTTACTGACAGCATGGGAGAAAAAAGGTATAATATCTTATTGCTTGCTTATGATAAGGAAGATTGTCCGATTTGCTTAGAGTTTTTTAATTTTGGAGATGAAGTTCGATTTGGAGATCCTTGTCGTCACAAGTTTCACGAAAGCTGCTTCATGAAACTTCAAGATTACCACAAATGTCCTATGTGTAGGTGCACATACAAGCGTACATACACACTAGTTATCCCCCCCCGAAGCCAGAAGAAGAAGATGCATACCCACCACCTTCACCACCCCACGTATCTCCACCTCAGACACCATCTCCACCTATTGCTCCACCACCATTACCATCTGTTTGTCCTTCATGCACTCGACACTTGAGCAATGTTGGTGCAACAAGTGTTCTCAGCCGATGCTTGCATTTGTATCATACTCATTGTGTTGCTCGAGTAATGGAGGAAGGGCGTTGTCTCTACAACGGATGTGACTCCATTATCACCTCAGCAGTGGACTTTGCCTATCAGTTCCTGCTTTAGATATTTGTTTCATTTCTGGTTTTTTTTTTTTTTTTCTCTATATCTATAGGAAAGAAGAGAAATTTCATTACATATCAATCAATCTTGCATTACAATTTGCTTGACAAATATTTGTTTAGGACTTTGCAAGAGTAGCCATTTACTAGTAGGATTGGTTGTCTGTAAATCAAAGATTTGAGTCAATGACATCTTACTGAACTCTTTTATACTTTATTGGTTACTGTTGGTATTATTGAAAGAGTTGGTTCAAGTCCTACTATTTTGTCTCGTAGGTTCTCCACCTACATTTTGAGGGTTTTTTTTGTGTGTGTTTGTGTGTGTGTGTGTGTGTGTGTGGGTGGGTGGTATCCTTAAAAAAAAAAAAGAGAGTTCAAAATGTATGATTGTTATAGACACAATGAATTGGAGATCATAAAAATAATAAATGGTCTTTTATTTTTTTTGCGGAAGTTGATCCTTTTCCCAAAAACAAACCAAAAAGGAAAAAAAAAAAAAAAAACAGAAAAAAAGGTGAGGATTATAAAGATTGTCCTTATGGATTGCATTAACTTATAGATTGTTTGGATTAACTTGTTCCATTTGAGATGTTATTGAATTCAGAAACAAGACCTACTTTTTTGAGATGTCACTGCTAAACAAATGCATACCAGAAAGGAACAAAAAATGGATAAGTATTCTACAATCGAGACATGCAACAAATATTTTTCTCTCTTTTTTTACCAACTTAAATCCACTAAAATAAAAATGACTGAGGCAGGGACGTTCAATTTTCCTTTCTTTTTCTTCATCTTTTTATTTTTTATTTTTCTTTATTTACTTGTTTGGCCCAAAGAAAAGAGAACTGCAGTTATTACCACCAAAGGAAACTGTTCTCAATAGTTCACTTTTATATGAGCTGGGACCTAGGATTCTCTGGTAGCATCTCTCTCATCCCTCTATCACAAAGCCCCTCTCAAATAAACTCATCATGCTCATTGTATATTGTATGAGTAGAGAGGTGACTTAAAACCAAAACAAAGAATGGATTGTGCCTCATGAGTTGGTTTGGCTTTCAAACAAGGTTAGGGTTGGCCAAATTGTTGGGGCAAATTTAGAATGAATAGACAACTGCTCTCAAATCAAGATTTTCAAACGAATCCGCATCTCCAATTCTTCATTTTTTTTCCATCAAATTTAAATTTCATAAAAAAAGGTATTCAAAATCATCTCCAATTCTTTTATCAAATCTTCGTCAAATCAAGGGCAAGTAATTTTTTTTCATCAAATTGAGAATTAATCAAATCTTTCATCAAATTTGAATTTGATGAAAATTTAAAAAGATGAAGCATTGGAAACGACTTTTTTATGCGTCGTAGTTACTTGTTTAGTTTAATTACTTATTTTAATTGCACCTACATTGTAATTATTTAATTAGTTAGTTAACTAGTTAGTTAATTCAAGTGTTGTAATAACTAGTTAAGTTGCTTAGCTAGTTTATTCGTTTTGGTTTGTAATAGTTAGCGTAATTAGCTTTAGCTTTAATTAGTTAGTTAATTAGCTGAGTTTATTCATTCGAACTCTCCTTCGTGAGAGCACAATGTAATAATGTGCATGTCTTCCAACCCCACGTCTTTCTTCCTTTTATTTAACTACTTATGATGGTTATTTTAGGGACATCACATTTCAATTAGCATTCTCCATGTTTGCATCCATTTGTATTGCATGCACTGAGGCTCGGTTCATCATTCTAACTGCATTGTTAGTTTAATACTTCTTTGAATACGTGATTAGACCTCATGTTATTTAAATGAATCACATGCCATATTAGTAGCTAAGCCTAAGTAATTGCATATTGTATGTGTTGTATTAGTCATCTCGCATAGTTAGGATCATGCATTTTTCTAACTTTATCGTTTCTTTTTGGCTTGGAGTACTAGGTGAGCCTTTACTTGTTTTAGCATAATTGCATGCGTGTGATTGTTGCATGTTTAGCATGCTTGCCATGAGGCTAATTGCTTAAATGATATAACTGTTTGAACGCCTATGGATGAAGGCTAATTGCTTGAATTGGAATAATTTGAGTAATGTTTATATGCTATCACTTTTTCAAGTGGTACATATTTCGAAACAATTTTCAAAACAAACATGAATCAAGTGTTCCAATTCTGGCAAGTTAGTCTATACTTGTGTTTGTGCGCATCATATAATAATGCTAGCCTAATAAACTAGAACAAGAGCATATAATGTTGATACAAATCATATCATGATTAGTAGAAGCCGATCTTTGATTGGGCGAGCATGGGTGCTCAAATGTATTCATGACCTTCCCCTCTCGTACCTAAGTTTCCGAGACAATCTTAGTGATGACGAACACGTGGCCTTTGGCACGAGTCATGGGTTTCCTAAATTTTTTCAAAATAAAATATTTAGGTGGCGACTCTGTATCTGGCAAAGCAGTGCATTTTTGGCAATTTGATTCAAAATCGATTTTCCAAAAGATTTATCGAATTTGGACTCTTTAGTGTTTATCAATTTCACATTGCACTTATGAGATTAGATTCAGAACTGCGGGAGTCCAAACTGTAGGGCTTATTTCGAACTTCCGAAAAGGGGGTGCGAAAAAGTCGAGCTACAACAGGAAGTACAAAGTGCTACAGTATTCGGGGTTCACGTTGAAGCCGAACAGGGGGTATTCAACTGGTAGCAAGTCTCAATCGATGACACCAAGTTTAATGAATATTTTGTGATTCATTATCTCCGAGGTGCTTCCCTAATCGATCAGAACGCATTCGACGATGAATCTTTTTACGCGCAACTCGAGGACAAGAGCACCATCATGGAGGAGAACCACCCCATCAAGATCAGCGTTGTCAAAGCTAATCTTTCCAATCTCATGAGGCTGTTTGGCTCGTGTGAACGACTTGGATAGGCAGGGTTGGAGCTGAATTATATGTACTTGATTTGACAACGGAAGACTATATATCATGTGAATCACACCAAGTAGAGGTGAATCTGGGTGTGAATACCAACTCCTCGAGATGGCCTTTCAGTGCATAGCATCTGTTAGGCTCATAGCCATAGTCCTTATGGTATTCACACCGCCTATCCCTCCACCTTGTGTCAGGGGGCCCAATCATCTTGGACGATCATTTAAAGAGCGGTAGATGCTGGATTTTAGGCAGGAGCTTGCTGATTGGCTTGGCCAGCTCCGTATACTTCTTTTCCGAAGGTCTAGGGTGTCTGCTATCAACCTGATATTGCTCGTTTGGATAGCTTGAACACTGTTCTCTTGACCGGTGCGAATCCCGCCAATTGTCTCGTTTTGCCCAGCCCCTCAGCTCAGGGCTCCTTTCTGGTAGTGCAGTACTTATCGGCTGTACCAGGCCAGGTGGTGCCGTCTCCATGACTTTCTATCCAGCTTTGATGCGAAAGGCATCATCCTCCACCTTGCAATACTCCTCAACTTTCCTTATTAATGCTCAAACTATTTTGGAAGGCCGTCTAGTCAATGAGCTTCTGAGTGGACTATCAGGTTGTAACCTCATTTTAAAGGCGATGATGGCCATGGAATCATTGCAGGCATCGTCTACCAAGTTGAAACATTCCTAGTAGTGCGCCGAGTATTCACAGAGGGTCTCCTCCGGTTTGATTTGCATTGCCCAGAGCGAGTTAGCTTGCTTTGGTTGGGTCTCATTGGTAATGAATCTCGCCCTAAAGGATTTTTGGAGCTGATGAAAACTTTTTACTGCGGTAGGCTCTAGTTTATAATACCATCTAACGACTAATGGTCCCAAGATGCTCAGAAACATTCGGTACATGAGTGCTTCATCATCAGCATGCAATGTCATCGCTTGCTTGTAATGGCAAATGTGATTCGTAGGATCCGATTTTCCATCTTACAGAATAAATGTCTGTGCTTTAAAATTTTTAGGCAATACGGCCTTTGCAATATGTCGTACGAAAGGATCATGTTTATTCTCTTTGTCCGAGCCATCATCTCCTTCTCCTCGCCTGTGCCACACATATGGACTTCCCTTAGATGAGTTGGGCGTGTCAACTCACCCTTTTTTCCTGGGTTCTTGAGATGATGAGTCGAAGGTGTTGCTACTATCGTGTTTCTGATGCTGACGCCGTTGATTATCCTTCTTCTTTCTTGGCGACCGACCCCGATCATGGTGTGGTATAGTTTGCTGGGATTTTGCTAACTCCACAGCCAGTTCCTTATGTAGACGTTCATTATTAGCCGCCATCTCTTCCAAACGTTGCTCATTTCGCTTTGCTTGGTCCATTATCATCTACATGGTTTCCTGTACCGAGGTCAAAGGCAAGGAAGAAGCTAGCGAATCAAAGTTCAAAGCTCTTCTTGCGGTGATATTTTCTGGACCAAATATGGTTCTTTGTGTAACATTGTCCACAACGAGCGGAGGATTGTCTGTTGTTGTGTTTGCCATGGACGACCTTGAGTATTCGCATAGACGGCGCTAATTGTGGTGAAAGGGTTTGGAAATACTCTCTAATCCTAACAAACGCCCTTGATCCTTATGACGATACCTGAAATAGGAACAAACACTCTAGTCAGTGATGCCAGAATCAACACTCCAATGAGCAAGTTATTATTCACTCAAGTTTACTTTAGTCACAAGTTATCACTTTTGTCTCACATACCTCTTCTTTGGTTGATGATCCTCCTTTTACATTATTCTCCAAGGGCCCACTCTCATACTGTGGACACCCCGCCCTCACAATTGGGCCCTAGATGTTCCATGCGATACGTGGCCTATTCGGTCCCTTGAGCTAGGTTCTACTCGACCACGGCTTTGCTCAAATAGGTATGGTCACAAGCCGACTCGTCTTCATCCGTATTCTCGGCAACCTCATCTCGAGTGTAAAGCCTAGTTTGAGCAGACTTATATACGGCTTATGTTATTTTCAGCCCCCACATACTTCTACACAAAGTTAGGAGTGGCAAGGATAAACATGGCAATTGTGACGGGTGGCCAGCCTCATAATTATAAAAAGAGAAAGAAAGAAAAAGCGACAAATTTTGATAATTCAAGGGAAGAGAAAGGGTACTTTTAATTTATTTATTTTTTAATAAAGCAAATTCTATGTTTTTATAAATATCTTTTCAAATTTTCATATCTTTTGAAATTCTTTTTGACACCACCATTATTATTATTATTACCTTCCCATTTATATACAGTTTCTCTCATAAACAATCCATGGGAGCTATATTTTTGTGATCTGTCAATGTGGCATAGCTGGCAGAAGTGAGCCCTTGTTCAAGTAATTATTTGGTAAAAAAATTAGTATTCCTAGTATACCAAATAAATGACCAAATATCGCATATGGTTCATATGAGATACTTGGTCATTTATTTGGTAAAAAAATTAGTATCCCTAATATTACCCTTATTTGTATCAAAAATGCGAGAGACCTCAAAAATTTTACCAAAAGTTTTACCAAATGTCTCACATGGGTGTAGAACTCACATGGGACCCGTATTGTGTGGGTCTCACACCCATGTGAGACATTTGGTAAAAATTTTGGTACAATTTTTAGAGTCTCTAGCATTACTCTATTTGTATTACTAGCTAATGACATGTGCCTAAACATACCCCCAATGCAAATCACCATCCCTAACCGTAATATAAATTAAAAAATAAATATATAAAAATTTCAATGATTTAACAATTATATATTGTGGTAATATAGATTAAATAATTCAATTTAAAGGTAATATTCCAATATAAAGTTTAGAAAAATGATTTTCATTTTTTTTTCTTTCATCGCTTTGTTTCACTTCTTAAGTATATTGATGTAACCAAAGTCATTTGTATATGTAGGATTCATATTATTTAATAAATAATGGAACTAAACAAGCTAAATAGAAAACTACATAAGAAATTAATAGTTGCAGTATAATGTTATGGTGATATATAATAGCCATCTAATATTTATAGCTATAAAAATTATAACCTATACAAATTAGTAATATTAATATTTTAGCAACTATAAAAACAATATAACACTTTTTAACCTTTTAACGATTTGACAAATTAAAAATGACAAAATTCGGGTATAAAATATAATATACTATATAATAGTAATCAAACAGAAAACGACACTCCTAAATTGAACATTGCTAATAAAATTAATTATCGGCGCCAATTTAATTAGTGGCATGCCTAAACAATAACTTGTATTACATTCAAGTTCTCCAATGAAACAATGAGAATAAAGTTGAGAACACTATAAATCTGCTAAGTGAACGTCAAAGATTTAGGTTGTCAATTGAACCAAAATAGCACATTATCTTATACTCTTACCACTTGTAGCACATCTAAGCCCATTGTGTTCATAGGCAATGAGGTAACACCAAAACACATTGGTAGCCCTACAAAGTAATGACACTCAAGCTATTCTAGTCTCTGCTTAGATTGGAATTTTTAAAAATGAAAAACGATTGGTGCCTCGACAAAGTGAGGCACGAATGCCTCAACGCGTGTGATTCACTCTCTACGCTCAGCCCTCTCTTCTACTTTACTGTATTCAACCCCACAAAATAGAACAAACCCATTCACAAAGGCTCAAACCCAAAAATGAAGCTTCCATCTCTCTCTCTATTGAAACCCATAAACTGATTCGGTCCACCAAGCAGAGTGAACTCAGCCAACCCATCGGTCGGCGATGGAGGGCTTCCGGCGTTTTTCGGCGACGTTGCTTTGTTTACCCAAGCCCCAGATCCCCAAATCTCCTCCATTGACAACCAAGAAAAGGTCAGATTTTTGGAATTTTTTTCTTTTTTATTAATCCTTTTCCGGCGACGTTGCTGTGTGATTTTTCAAACAAATCTTGCATTTTTAAATGCTTCCATTATTTTTTGTTTTTCTTGCTCTGTTTCATTATGAATTTTCCATGCCCATTATTTGTTGTTTTTCTTGCTCTGTTTTGTTTCGTTGTGAATTTTCCATGGATTGTTGAAACCTTCTTCCAAGCTTAACATTATTGGTTTGTTGTTCTGGACTTGTCAACAGTGGAGTTCTTGGTACATGAAATGAAAAATGTTATGAAAATAGACTTGTTCAATTCCCAACTTACTTATTTTCTTCTTGTAGAAAATGAAGCTGTTGTCCATTTTCTTCTTGTTTTTTGGTGGAATGTGATATGCCTATAACCTGAATGCATTTTTAAATCCTCCCATTATTTTTTGTTTTTCTTGCTCTGTTTCATTATGAATTTTCCATGCCCATTATTTTTTGTTTTTCTTGCTCTGTTTTGTTTCATTGTGAATTTTACATGGATTGTTGAAACTTTCTTCCAATCTTAACATTATTGGTTTGTTGTTCTGGACTTGTCAACAGTGGAGTTCTTGGTACATGAAATGAACCTAGGCCTTCAAAAAAATGTTATGAAAATAGAATCGTTCAAATAGACTTGTTAGTAATTTAAACATGCTGAAATGTGTTGTGATTTTGGAAGAAAAATCAACCTATTGAAATGATGAATTGAAGGCATGTGTGAGAATTGAAAGCATATGATAAAATGCCTCAATGAAATGCTTTGTGTTTCCATGGGCCATTTCACATTATTACTGTTGTTTTTGTTTTTGTTGAATAATGTACTAATTATTTATGAAAATGCTACTGTTAGGAGTAACATGTCAATGGCTTACACCTTGACTAGTTCAAGCAATGATGGTCGCCTTTTCGAAAATCAAGGTTGCAAATGTGAGAAAAAAGCAGCCGTTAAGCTATTAGACTCACTGAAAAATTCAAGGAGCCTTTACTTTAAGTGTGCAGATGGCAAGTGAGATTACTTTGCATGGTGGGCGCCTACTATTGGAGCTTTGGACAAATTGGAGTGAAGATTGGAGCGGCTTGAGGCAAACGTAGGAACTATGAAATTTCTTACAATGGCAAGCATAGTGTGTATTGGTTTTAGCATGCTAATGCTGTTAATTTGTTTAATGTTAAAATGAATGTTGTAAACTTATACATTTGGTTTTGAGAGTTCTTGGTTTGGGTATATATGTTGTTATGCTGGTTTTGTGTTCTTGAACCATCTATGGCAAAGCAACAGTGGAGCTTTTGTTTGGGTGTGAATGTTATTGTGCTCTTTTTGTGTTCAACAGTGGAGTTTTGTTGCTCGGTTCTTCAACCATCTATGATTTATTGTTTTTGTTATGAGTTCTGATGTGAACAAGAAAGGTTATGAAGAAATAAACATGGGTTTTGCAGTTGATTTATCAAGAAATACTTGTGCCCAAACTAAAAGGCTAACAACACAGATATCTAACAAAAATAGATTAAATTGTTGGTGAACATCTATTCAACATCCATATTTATAACAAAAATACATTATATCTGTTTAAGACAATAGATATCTATTCAACACTTGTTCAATATCCATATTTATAACAAAAATAGATAAAACTGTTCAACATCCAGAATCTATATCTGTTCAAACATCCAATCAACACCGATTCAACATCCATAGCTATAACAAAAATAGATTAAACTATTCAACATACAGAATCTATATCTATTCAAACATCCAACCAACACTTATTCAACATCCATATCTGTAACAAAAATAGGGAACCTAAACAACACAGCAGCTCAGCAACACAACATAGCAGCACATCAGCAGCACAGCAGTACAGCAACACAACCGCAAAGCCTATAGCGGCACAGCAGAACAACGGGCAGCATAGCAGATCAGCATCAAAGTGTAGCAGTGCAGTAGATGTTCAACAGAGTAGAAGAGCAGCAACCAGCACTGCCTGTGAGTATCAACATAAACGAAAAAACACAACCAACAGGAAGCTATGCTCAGACCTGTAACAGAAATTGACAAAACAAGTGATGAGACTTGATTAGATCCAAAATCACTTTAAACCATTACATTACAAGTGATGAGATTTGATTGGATCCTAAAGAAACCAAAGTATCGAAAGTTTACAAAACAAAGTCCTAAAATTACTACTAAAAAACTAGAAATAGAAAGGGACATTTGGATCCACATCTATATTCAACTCAAAAAATTTTGAAGTAATTGATCCACTTTGACTGCTTATATTGGTCACCATTCCTGAATGACTAAGAGATCCGGTTCCAATATTATCCACCGTTTGCATTGGGCTACCTCATACCTATTCAATGAAAGTAAATAATATGAACAAATTTTGTGACAAACATATCTGCAAATGAAAATAAGCAACAAAATTTCATGTCATATCTTTAAAACATACCGGTACATACATACTCTTCTGTGTGCCATCAATACACGGACTCGCTTGCAGTCCATCCATAAAAGCAAAATTCAAATTACAACCCTATAAGAACACACATTGTTGAGTGATTGAAGTAAACAAAATTCTAAGATTTACATATCAAACAAAATAAAAAATTTACCTGTATTTTTTATGCCTTTTTATTCTTTCCCTTCAGCCGATTTACTATTTCATCCACTTTGCTAACCTTCCGTTTGGTACACGGACGGCCTCTTCGGTGAGCAACCATAGGACTAAGCACCTTGCGAGTCATGCTTATATTTGTAGAACTGCGACCGGCCTGAGTTTTGGGGGAAGTATTAGAAGGTTGGATAGTACTAGTAAAAGGTGGGACACAACTAGTAAAAGGTGGCACATTACTCGCACAACCTGCCTCAACTTGTCTCACTCTAGCCTTGATTTCTATCAACCCAAGTTGAATGACTTTGTGCTTAGCATCATCGTTAGAAGCAATTTCTATAATTTCATCCATTGTCTTGTCGTAGTTATCATGCACCTTTGTATTCAGAACAACCCCATATGTAGTGTATGTGGTAGGAATGCATGTGTACCCTCTTTCCAAATCTTTTCTCCATCTCGGTACAATGTATTTATCTGGAACCTCATATGTGGACCTCTCAAGGAGCACACTAAGTGAATGGGCACACATAATAAGTACAAATTGGTCCTTTCTCTTCCACAAGAGTCGCACGACAATACAATAATCGTTTCATTTCTGCTTGAACCTCTTTAAATTTTGCATTTGTGTAGGCTGCACAAAATTGCTTCTCAAAAGCATACATTGTCAGGCAATCATACAATTTGTTTCGAGATTTAAAATCTGCTTTGGTATTTTTCTCCACCTTACTTCTCAAGGCGTTGTTATACTACTCAACAAATTGCTTTAAAGTAGTCTTCGAGTTGACATATCCATCAAAAAAATGCATTCATGCTCTCACTTCACTATGTGGTTGACATACCAGCCCAAAAAATATCTTTCACATAGGCAGGAATCCACCCATGTCGCTCATCATATGATACCCCCAACCAATCGTTATCATATAGACTAAACTTTGCAATCATTGCTTGCCATTCTTCCTCAAATTCATTTTTTGTGAAAGACTCATAAACTGCCTTTTGCAAAGAAAACTTTATGGATTCATATTCGAATAGGCTCTCAATTTTTCTGAAATTTTCTTCATTATATGCCAAAACACCAACGATGTCAAGCCTGTGGGAAGACAATTTGTAGGGCATTTTGCATAGCTTTGCACTCGTCAATTATTGTAGCATTCGAAAAAGTGTCAATGTCTCAGTGTTCTTATTACATAACAGCCCACAACCAAACAAAATTGACTGCCCATGGTGATTAACTCCTACAAACGGAGCAAACGGCATGTCATATTTGTTTGTCAAATAGGTTGTGTCAAATGTGACAACATCCCCAAATGCTTTATAAGCTGCCCTACTCCTTGCATCTTCCCAAAATAAGTTTCGCAAGCATCCTTCTCCATCAAAGTCCATTTCAGAGTAGAAGTTCAAATTTTGTTGTTGCATCCTATGAAAATAAAACGCAACTAATTCGGCATCTACTACTCCACGCCTCAATCTTCTAGCCTTCTCAATGTGATTCCTTACATTTCATTCGTCAAATGTTAATGCCTCAAATCCCCCTGTTTCAACAACCATAGAATGAAAATTCCTAGACACCCCTATCCTTACCTCATTGTTTATTTCTAATATTTTTTTCACAGGAGTTAGAATTCACTTATTCATTACAAAATGCCATGAGTCACTAGGAACCAAGCCGTGAGTATGCTCCAGCACAACAGTTGTCAACTTAAACGTTCCATCCTTTTGTAGACTTTTTCTTACTTTTGCTTTACAATCATTTTTAGATGACAAAGATGGTTCTAGCGAGTTCACTTCCGATCTTTTTCTTCTCCTTCTCGCCCGAGTACACTCAATTCCAAAGTATTTTAGTTCCCCATCATTACCAAAATTTTGTGTTCCATAAGCTATAGCAAATCCAAAGTGCTTTGCATATTTTGCATAAAATGCATACACTTCTTGCTTTGAAGTAAAACACATCCCCTACTTTGGTTCCTCAACTTCACCACTCTCGGGTTCTTCAACTTCCTAACTAGGATTGTTTGAACCTTCCATCCTTTTGTTGCTAAAATGAAGCTTCTAGGTTGACAATTCAAAACATTTGAAACAGGAATTGATCAAAAACATGTGAAACATAATTTTGATGCGATACTATCGAGAATTTTGTGAAACATGTGACAATCAAGATGAAGGACAATATCGAGAAAAGCAAGCTGGGAGCAATATACTTTATGGCATTCAAAAATTATCACATACAAAATTCAGGTTATAGGCATATCACATTCCACCAAAAAACAAGAAGAAAATGGATAACAGCTTCATTTTCTACAAGAAGAAAATAAGTAAGCTGGAAGCTATCTACAAAGACAATTCAAACAGCTTCATTTTCTACAAAATGGATAACAAATTTTGTTCAATGAATGTTCAATCTCTTTCTATGTGGACTTTCAACAAGCACATACAATGCATCAATACAAAAACACCAAAATCATGTTATGGACCAAGAAGATTGCAACCAATGTAAAGAAAATATGAGCAAAATCATAGACCAACCAGATTTCAACCAATGTAAAGCAAATGTCAATGTTTGAAGAAATACCAATGGCCCACGAATCAATTCTTTGTTGGTGGGTGGAGCCGAAATTTTTAGTAAAATCAGAGGAATTGGAGAGTGGTAGACGGTGGTCAATGGTCACCGATAGGTCGTCGTCATCGTCGCCACCTAGGTCGTGGTCTTTCTATCTCCTGAGAAGCAGAGCTGCTAGGTCATAATATTATTTGTTTCTAAGTCGTAATATTGTTTTGTAGGACCGTGAAATCCACATAGGTATTGTTGTGCGTAATGAATGGGCAGACGACTTGATTCGCGCCAATGTCATTCGAGGTCTGTAGCAGCTATGTTCAAAAATATTTTTTTGAGTTTTCAATTCATATTTTAGTTTTTAGTGCTTTTTTTAATTTTTAATTTTTTTTTTTTTTTTGAGTTTTTGGATTTACTTGTAGATACACTTTTAAAAAGTACGAAATTTGTACCAAAAAAAAAATCTCAAAAATTTCTTGAATACAAAAAAATACAAAACTTATGTACATTTTCATATTTTGTTATATTTAAATTTTAAAACATCAGATTATACCTCTGAAGAAGAAACAAGAAACAAGAAAAAAAATCAAAAAAAATAGAGATGAAGAGATTCTGACCAGTTGCTTGGTTGCTAGGTGGCTGATATGCAGTGCAGGGGACGAATTGAAAATAGATGCTTGCTGATCAGTGACACACACACACACACACAAAAAAAAAAAAAATATGAAGAAAAAGAAGAAGAAGAAGAAGTTGCCAAATTACAAAAGGGTGACCTCTGGATTAGTCCCTATGAAGCCGAAGCCCCAGAAGTCATAATTGGTTAGTGACTAAAGCACTAAAAAGAATAATTTTAACATTAGAAGATTTAAAAAAAAAAATAATCAAATTCAACAATTCAATCAATCTAATAAATTAATACATTCTTGTAATGTAAAACTATTAATAAATCCAATAAATACAGAGAGCGAGAGATGAGGAATAAATGATGGAAAGAAGGTGCTAAGAAGTTACTTTGACTGAAATTTACTTCGGTCCAAGTAAATTTAACCATCAATTACATTGATGGGTTACCGTTCTAACTAATTGTTTGAGAGACATTTCCAAAAACAAAGTTATCATATTATATAGATATTTTAAATTGGGGAATGTCAATAACAAGGGAAAATCTATGGTATGCACCTTGTTTTGTATTTTTTGGTGTATTACATATTTTTGTGATACATATTACATTTTTTTAATAAGAGTTGCGATAATTTGTAATTGAGAAATGAAATTACTCATTTTTGTTATTACACATTTTGTGGTTAGAAAATATCTTGACAAAAAAATATGTAAGATTATCACAAAAATGTGTAACACTGCTACAAAATGCATAATTTTATTTCTGAATCACAAATTATCATAACTCTTATAAAAAAAAAATGTAACAATTATCACAAAAATGCATACTTATCAAAAAGACGTAATAAGTGTATATAGTACATACCCTTTAAAAGGGTGTGTATGTACTGTACAACGGCTATGACTTTTCTCCAGTCCTCTATTGGACTAAAGGTGTTGTTGGGCCTTATAAACTCATTTTTGGGTCTTATTTCGATAATTTGAACATTTCAGATTTGAGGATTCATCAAGTATATCATTTCTGAAAAAATAAGTCGATTGAATAATGACAACCATGTGTTTAGATAAGTTTTATATTAAAAAAAATAGACGGTGAAAAAACAAATAGTTCATACAAAATTGACCTTTTGTTATTCAATCAGCTTGATTTTTTTGCATGGATAATGTATTTGACGAATCTTAAAATGTGAACAATTCAGATCAGTGAAATAGGACTTAAAAGTGAGTCCATTAGATCAGACTAGACGGCCCAATCTGATTACAGATTGGAGACAATTCAATCACTTGTACAATAATTATAATAGGGGGGCAAAAACAAAAGTGACTTACATATAGGTTTGAATAAGTGGACCAATTGTCAAATAAGTACTATGATAATTAATAGCGTTTTTTATCAAACACTATTAAAAAAAAGTTGATAATTATTAATTTTCAACAACAGTTTGTAAATTGTCACAAAAAATGTTACTAATTATAAGTTTTAGCAAGAGTTTAAAAAAGTCATCACAAAAAAATATCACTAATTTTTAACTTTTAGCGACAGTTTAAAAAATTCGTTACAGTAAAACATCACTAATTATAAATTTTAGAGACAATTTATAAAAATCGTGACAAAAAAATCACTAATTATCAATTTTTAACGACATGTAAAAAATCATTATAAAAAATTTATTTTTAACGATAATTTTATTAAAATTTATTTTTAATATAATTTAATAAAAATTAAACCTAACTATTGAAACTTATTAATAATTTACCTAAACAGAATGACCTCACCTCCAACCAAGTAACAATCATCACTCGTCTTCAGGCTGAGGCCCACCTCACTATCATTTTCCTCCTTATTGCCAAGGTGCTTCTCGTGAGCAGCGATTCCTTCTCCTCAAATTGTTGATATCTTATCTCCATATTGCATTATCATTGTCATGATTTTTGGGGGAGTTATTACAGTTTGCATTTTAAAAAATGGTAATTATACCTACCCTATTCACAGTCAGTGGGGGAGCAAAAAAAAAAAAAAAAAAAAATTAATGTGACATTTATAAATCTTCGTTGTACATAGTCTTTAAAAAAATAATTTCCCTTATACGAACAAATGACAAGTTAAACTAACTATTGAAATCATAACAAAATATTTTTTTTAATATATTAATAATATTGTTTCGACAATTTAATTTGATGAGATTTTATATTTTAAAAATGTTGATGCTAATCTCATTTATTAATGGTATCGAACACACACATCATTTTTTTATATTTGTGACAAATCAACTATTTAATCGGAGATGGGGTGGCCATTGTACCCCGCACATCAGTCACTATTGTGCAGTCATATAAGCCTGTTTTGATATTCATTTTGATAATTCGAACTATTTATTTTTAGAGAATATTACGTAAAACATACCTGTAAAAAATAAAAGTTGATTAAATATCATCAACTCTTGCATCCACTCACATTTGTATTTAGTTTTATATTTGAAATCACATTTGTCATTTATTTTTGTAAATACAAATGCAATTCGATAAAATGGTTAACAATATTCGATTAACTTGATTTTTTAACAAGTATATTTTACTTGATGTATTTTAAAAAATAAATAATTTCTATCATCAAAACGAGACTTGAAATAGACCCATATGACAACACAACAATGGTTATTGTGCCCTCTCCTCTCTCACAGGGCCGGGCCTGCCCTAAGGCAGGTAAAGCTTGTGCCTTAGGCCCCATATTTTGGCCCAAAAATAAGGTCCCCAAATTTAAAAAGTTGATATAGGTCAACATTTTATTTTTTTTTGGTTTTAAGATCAATTTAAAGAGCCCCAAATGTTTTATTAGGCCCATGTATAATTTAACCCATATTTATTTATAAATGTGTTTGGCCCATATTTATTAAAATGAAAATACATAAATAAATAAATAAAAAACAATAAGACCCCTAAATTTAATAAAACATATAAACATATACAACATAAAGTCTCTAAATTTGGATAAAAAATAGGACCCCTATAATATTTTATCAAATTTAGGAGCCCTATTTTTAGGGGCCAAATTTAGAGACATGTATATGTTTATATGTTTTACCAAATTTAGGAACCCTATTGTTTTTTATTTATTTATTTATTTTTATTTTAATAAATATGGGCTAAACATATTTATAAATAAATATGGACTAAATTATACATAAACCCAATAAAATATTTGGAGCTCTTCTTAAAACTAAAAAAAAAATGTAACCTATAACAACTTTTTAAATTTAAGAACCCTATTTTTAAGCCAAAATATAAGACCTAAGGCACAAGCCTTACCTCCCTTAGGGCAGGGCCGGCCCTGCGTAGTTGCATTACGTTTTGCATTTACAGATTTCTTATGGTCTTACTTCCTTTTCGTAAGAAATCAAGACAGCATTAAACTAGTTCTAATAAGTTGACTGTGCAAGAAATAAAAAAGGCCAAAATAAAATAATAATAAAGAGCAAAACATCAAATTAATTGAAACTGCCATGTGCCCGTTGTTTTAGAGCTCCTAAACAATTTTCTTTGTTGTTTGAGATGGAGAAGGTGGTTGTTAATAAAAACACAAAGAAAATTACTCAAACTTAAGCTTGCTCGTTTACCTGTCTGGTTTAATTTTCAACTTCTTGTTTCACAAAAAAAATTCAAAAATTAAAAATTAATTTGCTGAACGAAATAAAAAAAAATCATGGATACATTACAAACACACCCCTAACATTTACTTAAATTACAAATTACCCCTTTAATTCTAGAAATTACTTTATGCCCTCAAAAGTTTTAATTTCATAACATACATCATTTTATTAATAAATCATCAAATTAATTAACAACTTTTAATAATGTTAAAATTTTATTTTAATTAATAATTTAAATAATTTTATTATTGTATAAATAAACAATTAGAAGTTTCACTTTGTCAATTAATTCTATTAAATAAAAAATTTTAATAAAAAGATATTTAATAATTCATATTTTAAATAAATTTGTATATTTATAATTTATTCAAAAATCAAAAACACTTGTAATTTTTACAATAATTATATCTTTTGAACAATCAAAAAATTCATGAAATATTTTTTAATATTTATTTTGGATAAACTACACTTTGCCCTCCTAAAATTTCAACTATTTCCCACTTTGGCCCTTATTTTTCCTATTTTGATCCTTCATGTTTGTAATCCTTCCCACTTTGATCCCTTAAGTTTGAATTTTTCTGACTTTGACCCTTTATTTTTATAATCATTCTCACTTTAGCCCTTATTTTTCCTATTTTGGTCCTTCATGTTTGTAATCCTTCCCACTTTGATCCCTTAAAGTTTGATTTTTCTGACTTTGACCCTTTATTTTTATAATCATTCTCACTTTAGCCCTTCATGTTTGCAATCATTCCCATTGCAAACTAAAGATGCAACAAACTAAAGATGCAAAAAATATAAAAAAAAATTGAAGTTGATTTCTACATTTATATATTAAGAAATATATTAAAATATATTTCTAAAAAACCAACAAACTAAAGATGCAAAATATTGATATTTATAAAAAAAAAAAAGAAAAAAAATATATCAAAACATACACCTAACACTATTGCCCACTAGCACAACCCCCAGGACGACGCAATAAACGTACACAAGCCAATTATACGTCAATAACATCAACTCAACAACAAAATGATGACGGTCTCAATCCCAATCATTGTTTTGATAGAATTGGAGATTTATATTTAACATCGTCAAAACCAAATAAACAACAGAGAAAAAAATTTACACCCATTAATATTTGAGAACCACAATATTTCAGTCTTCGTGTCTTCCATTTTGATCGAGATAGAAGTAAAATAGAAAATGACTATAGTAAATTTTTGAACACAAACATAATTTTCACTTGATCAAATCTCTAATTTAACCATATCATTTAAGACATCTCAACCTAACACCTTGCACAAAAACCTAATTACCACTCAAATGCATAAAATAAAATGCAAGACTATGAGATGATTGATGCATTTCCTTAATTTTAACTACTAATATTTATAAATTTCACCACTTTATTTATAATTAATTTTAAAAATGTATACTTAATGAAATTTTCACTATGACACAAGGCATATAATTTGATCAAATTTTTAACCGAGACAAATGTTCAATTTTTAAATAACTTCCTGTCTAATTTTTATAACTTTAAAAAAAAAATTGATATAAGCCAAGTTTAAAAAGACTAAATAAGTGCACTTTTTAACTTTTTATAAAATATTAGTTGAATTTGAGTTAAGTTTGAAGTAATTTGTTAGAAAAGTAATGTGACTTAGATAAGATGATATGACTTAAATAAGATAGTGACTTTTTAACTTTTTAAATTTTTTAAAAATGCCAAACTTGGCCTTATTCTCATTTTTAGTTGTATAATAAATTTAAAAAAAAAAAAACATAAAAGTAGAAAAAAAAATTAACTCAAAAAACAAAGAATCTTCTAATCTTACTACAAAATTAAGGAAACATTTTCAAACAAACAATACTTTCTTTATTTCCTTTTCTGATTTCTGTACTTAACGCCACTTACAAATTTGTGTTAAATTGAAAATTCAGTAGATAATGAATTTAGCATATTCGAATCCCAATTTTAGCCTAGCTCTTTATGTTATAAAGTAAATTTTTAGGTTTTTACAGTGTTCATAAAACATAAGAACTTCAGATTTTTAGCACAAACAAAATGGAGATTATTAGAGAACAAGTAAACATCCAAATGTAGTGCTCTTATTTGGCTCCAATCTCGTGGATATTCAAGAGAAGAAGTTGATGAAAACACATAATTTATGAGTTTTTTCAGTCCCTATACACCCACATTTTGTAGAATTTATTTACAAGGGCAAGGGAATAGTTAAAACTCAAATATAGAAAATAGTTCTTCAACAACATTTGTTCAATACAACTAAAAAAACAGTCAAATCTTTGCCTCACCCATTTTCCCATTCAAACCAGTGTTGTAATTTCAAAATTCAATAAAAACACAAATAAAATACTACCAAAAAAAGGGAGAATAAGCCTCAGTGAAATCCAGTAAAATCATATGAAATGTAGATTCACCAAGTAGGTTCTCCCTGTCAAGACAGGGGCTTGGCTCCACTACACCTCAAACAAGTGGATTATATCATCACTGGCAGTCAAACAAAATGTGAAGGCTCAGAGTATGTAACAGCTTATCAATCAAGAATTTTCAGAAGCAGAACTGGCATTTTATAGCTGTAGAATAATCTTCACTGCCAATAACGAAATCGCAAACCAAAAAATAAATCCAAAAACAATATAAACATAACTCACAAATTGAAGTCAGCTCATATCAAGAAATTCAACCATCGTTTCCGTTTATGCTTCATTGATTACTCTCAGAAGCGCGGATAAAATATAATCATCGCCGATAATACACTAAAAAAAACCAAAATTTTCTTGCAGCTAATTTTCTCGAGAAAATTGAGTAGTATAGCGGATGTTTTTAGAGGCAAAACGATAATAAAGAGTTGAACCCCCACGTTAACACCGCCGAGATCGATCTATGCCCCCATGACTAGACCTTTTTTCATAATTTAGATCTGAAAAAAAGCTAAAGGTGTGGCGGGGCAAATAAAAAGAAAATTAAATTCTATAAAAAATAATGGATGTAGCCGCCAAAATGACACAAATTGAGCCACGGAAGAGAAAGGTACAAAGGCTAAACTGCAACACTGGAATGGCGAGCATTCTAGCACGAGCTTTGGGGCGTTCATCGTCATTGAAATTGATTCAGAGACGCCCGGGAGAGATCGTGCAAATCAGAGAGAAAATAACAAGAAACAAACAAGTCTATACAGATAAAAGTATCTATCAACAAAAACAAAATACATGAGAGAGAGAGAGAGAGAGGGTAGAGAGATCTTACGGCATGAGAGTTGCAGAGAGAAGTATCAGAACCCTAAGGATTCGAAAACCTAGCACTAGTTAATTGTTTTGGATGGTGAAGAGAAGCGATTGAGGCCTCTGTTTTGTTGAGGTTGTGTAGAGGGATCGGGGTAAATATATATAGAGAGAGAGAATATAGAGAGAGAGTGATATATATCTTCTATCTCAATTTTTCAGAACCTTTGGAAAGGGAGAGGGG
>NW_021024568.1:799076-815083 GCF_004153795.1 Camellia sinensis | reverse complement strand
GAATGCTCACACTCTATCATGTTGGATCAAGAGTGTCGGCGACCGAGAATTGAGGCACATTTCATCACTTCAAGTGTGAAACGTCCCTCGTTCCTCGTGCTTGTTTAACACCCAAACCAAACACAATGCAATGCATGCAACATGGAGGTGCTATGTGATGCAACATAAGAATGCCAAACGTAATATGACTCAAACATGCACACAAGGCTAAGGTAACAAGCATGCCAAATACAATGCAACCTAAACAAGCATGTGACAAAATGCAAACCATCAAGCATGCAAAATGCAACCTAAACATACAAACATCCATGGCATGCAAAGATGGACAAGCATGCAAATGTTATACAACTTAAGCATGCAAGCATGATGTAAAGTAGCAACTTTGAACAACATGGTAAATGGACTTAAACTAAAGATGGACAGACCTCAGTATGCCCAAAATCAGTGGCCAACATGCTAAGAAATGATGGAATGAAATAAAAATAAGCATGCATACCAATTGGCCTATCACTTAGGCATGAGGACACAACTCTCAAACATGAGCAAGAAGTGACAAACATGATAATATGGCAATGAGGTAAGCTCTGAAATCATGCAAGGAGTGGTGCCAAACCACTCAAACAAGTCAAGCAAAGCATGCAAGAAAGCTCAAGGCTTAAGGCTAGCCAAGGAGCTTGAAGCAAGGCTACATAAATCAAGCCCCAAAGGGCCGAGGGCAATCAAAAAGTTCCAAAGCAGGTCAATACAAGACCAAAAGCATGCTCGAACCTAGCCAACACAAGCTAGAACAAGGGTCCAAAAGGCATGAGGGGTATTACACTACACCTATTACAACCAAACATGGCATGGCTTAGCTAATAAAAATCAGAGTTATGGCATGTCAAAATAAGCCCAAAAATCCACCGAGGTGGCATCTTAAAAGCCTAAGTATGATGGCATGCACAATGATCCATTCTTGAAGCACAAAACACCAAACTTTCAAGGATTGAAAGGATGACAAAGCAAGTGTATGGCCACACTACATGGACTGAAATCTCATATGAAATAATGCCAAATCATAGGAATAGTCTAAGCAATGCATGCTAATGACCTAGACACTCAAAGCCAACAAGCTAGGTTGAACCAAGGCTACACAAAACAATGCATGCATGACCAAGACAACACAAATCAGAGCTTAAGCATGGTAAAACAAGGTAAAAGCTTCATGGAGTTGAGCCAAAACATGCAAGAATGATAGTCTAAATGCATGATGCATGTTAAGGCAAATGAGAGGATTGCAAGACAAGTGTATGGTGCATGCAAGATGCTATCAAACCAACTTAAAATAGAGGTAAGGCATGGAAAAATAACACCAAATACTTCTGAAATAGAGCCAAAACATGATAAGCAAACATGCTACTAATATGAGCCATTTATACTAGCAAATGAGACACAAGAAGAGGGGGGTGTCCCTCTCCTATTCAAGACTCTAAAACCACCTCTCCACCACTGAAAATCCTCTAGATTTCAGTGGTGAGAAGGTCAAAACAAGATGATTCCAAAGCTCAAAAAGACAGGCACAAAAGGCAAACAAGGCCTAAGAGGGGGTAGACAACCCCCATACAAAAGTGACCTTAAACAATCATCTAAAGCATACAAAATCAGAACTTATTGTAGTTTAGGGTTAAGCTTAAAACAACATGCAAGTATGGCCAAAAGCTTAAGCAAGAATGAGGCATCAAAAACTAGAAATCGCCCTTGAAAAACACCTTCAAGAACACAACTCCAGCACCCTTCTCTGAACAAAATCAGCAAAAAAACCTAAAAGAACTTCCTAGTACCTCAGTAACAAAAGGATGGGTTCTAGTAGGTGTTTGTGTGCAATAGTGTGAAGATATTACACTTTTGGGCACAAACAAGAGCAAATATGGACAAAGAGAGAGGAAATATATATATAGAGAGATATAAAACTTGTATATCAATTTCTCAGAACTTCTGGAAAGGGTGGGGATGCTCCTTTCTGATAGAATTTCAATTCTTAAGCTTGTTCAACAAGCTTGAGTCTTGAAACAAATCCCTCCATACACGTGTATGGAGGATCAGAAATGTGCATACCAGCTGTCACAACTGGCACAAAATATCTATAAAAAGCAGATGAAAAGGTCTCGGCTAAAAATATGGCGATCGACCAACAAGAGTGCCGATCGGCTAACGCTTATGGCTGATGGCAAGAAAACAAGGCCGATGGCATCATGCTTAGCCGATGGTTGAGTGGATGGCCAACAAGTCACCCTCTTCCCTCAAAAGCAAAAACATAAGTCCTTGGTCCACAACCAAGCACAAAATAGACAAGTTGAGAGATCCTAAGGCAAGGCGTGCAGCCGAGACTTCGGGAACTCAAAACGAACACGAGCATGGATGATTATCGAGTGTTCAAACGATGACGTCAAGTGTTGAGGACGGTCAAAAATGGGGTGTCTACATCTGCTTGGGCTAAAGGGTATTTCCAAACCACATCACCACAACTGGCGCTGTTTGTGGAATACTCAAGCATGTTCATGGTAGATGTAATATATGATCCTTCGCTATTGCTGACAATGTTACACTAAAAGATGATGTTAAACCACAGAACCATGCTTGGTCTGGAGATATCACCGCGTGAAGGGCCTTGAACTTCGACCCAGTGGCTCAAAACTTCGCCTCAACCTCGATGTAGGAAACCTTGTAGACGATCATGGATCAAACAAAATGAACGAATAACGTCTAGAGATATGGCACATGATAATGAACGTTTACTTAAGGAGTTGGCCCTCGAGTTAGCCAAATCCCAACAAACCACACACGTCATGACCAGAAAAGAAGAAGGATGATTGACAACGTCGGCATCAGAAACATAATAGTAGCAGTGCTTCCGACTCGTCATCACAGGAACCTAGGGAGAAGGGTGAGTTGACATCTCCAGCTCATCCGAGGGAAATCGTATGTACGGCACAGGTGAGAAAAAGGAGATAATGGTTCGGGTGAAGAGGATAAACACGATCCTTTCGTATGACGCATTGTAAGGGCTGTATTGCCTAAAAAGTTTAAAGCACCAATGTTTACCCTCTATGATGGTAAGTCAGACTTACAGATCACATTCATCATTACAAACAAGCGATGACATTGCATGCTGATGATGAAGCACTCATGTTTTGAATGTTTTCAAGCGGCCTGGGCCATTGGCTATCGGATGGTATTATAAATGGAGCCGGCCTTAGTAAAAAGCTTTTATTAGCTCCAAAAATCCTTCAGGGCAAGATTCATTGCCAACGAGGTCCAGCCAAAGCAAGCAAACTCTCTCTAGCCAATGCAAATTACCAGAAGAGACCCTCTGTGAATATTCGGCGCTTTACTAGAAATGTTTTGACTTGGTAGATGATGCCTGCAATGACTCCATGGCCATCATCGCCTTTAAATAGGATTATACCTCTATAGTCCTCTTATAGGCTCGTTGACCAGAGACCTCCCAAAAACAGTCTAGATGCTAATGAAGAAAGTTAAGGAGTATTGCAAGGTGGAAGACGGTGCCCTTCTGTTAAGACCGGATAAAAAGTTGTGAAGTCAGCACCACCTGGTCTGGTTCAGCATAAGCACCGTACCATCAGGGAGCCTTGAACCTCGGGCCGGCAAAAAGGACAACCAGCGGGATTCGCCGCTGATCAAGCAAGCAGTGTTTGCGCCATTTGAATGAACACTATAAAGTGGATAGCAGGTGGCCTTAGGCATTCGAAAAAAAAGTATACAGAGTTGGTAGAGCCGATTAGTAAGATCCTATTCAAAGTCCAGCATCTACCATTCTTTAAGTGGCCGTCTAAGATGATTGGACCACCTGACACTATTTATGTGTTTTTGTGCATTTCATTCACATTGAATTGTGCAACTCGGCCTCTTTGGCCATCATGCATCGAAATACGTGATTGATGGCTCGAGAGTCGAGCACTGCACTCATTTGAGTTTCAAACATGGTAAGGGGTGTAATTGCACAACATTTTCTTGCAAATGTATTGCCATGCCTCTATTTGTACTCTGCTGCAGCAAAATGAGCAGTCTGTAGGAAGAGATAGCCGATCGGCTAACAATTTTTGGCCGATAGACTCAAGAGTGGTCGATGACCCTTTTCCCTTGGCCGATGGCCATAAAATTTGGCCGATGGCCTCTTAGCATGTGCATGAGGTGGTTCAGAAGCATCACAGAGATTGTATAGTTTTCAGAGGTGCAAAACAGTACAAACAGAGGCAACATGAGACATGACAACAGATTTCCGAGCGAAGCCGACCGAGCATGCATTTGTCCCTCCTCTTGAGGCTTCTTTAACTGTTTTGTTACTTAATTAATTTGTTTAATTAGTTAAGGTTTTGTAATATTTAATTAGCTAGGATAGTTAATTAATTAGTTGGTTTGTATTATTTATTCGGACCCTCCGTCGAGATGGCGAATTTTGTAATAAGTGTGCGTGAGTGTGTGAATGTCTTCCAACCCCACATCTTTCTCCCTTTTACTTACCGCTTACGATGGTTAGTTTTAGGACATGTTTTGATAAGCATTCCAATGCTCGCATGTTTGCATCCATTCATTCGTATTGTATGCACCGGGCTCAGCGCATCATACTAACTGCATTGTATTTTAAATACATTTACTTGAATACGTGTTCAACATGTTATCAAGTTACATCTCACATGACATCTTAGACTAGCCAAGCCTATTCTAGTTGCATTTTGCATGTGTTGCATTAGCCATCTTAACATGAACTAGGATCATGCATGATTTCTAACTAGTTGTTGTTTTGGCTCGGAGTACTAGGTAAGCTTTTACGCTTTAGCATTTTGCATGAGTGTGAGTGTTGCCATGACAGGATGCTTGCCATGAGACTATTTGCTCATGTGATATAACTGCTTGAATGCCTGTGGGTGAAGGTTGGATTGCTTAAATTGGAACAATTCATCGAAATGCGAGTTTTAAGCCCACTTGAGGATGGCGAAATCTTGTTTTCTAAGCCCACTTGAGGGTGGCAAATCCGCGTTTTAGCCTACTTGCTAGTAGCACCTTCAAATCATTTCAAACAAACATGAAATGTTTTGTTCCAACTTAGGCGATCTAGTCTATACTTGCATGCTGTGCGCATCACATAGTAATTCTAGCTAATAAATCGGAATAAGAACACATATGTTTTCAAAAACAAAATATCATGTTAGTAAAGGCCGATCTTTGATCGGGCGAGCGGGGGTGCTCATTGCATGGCATTCCCCTCTCGTACCCAAGTTCCCGAGCCGAGGCAACTTTGGTGATGACGGACACATGGCCTTAGGCACGAGTCAGGGTTTTGCTAAATTCCCCAAAATAAAATATTTAGGTGGCGACTCTGTATCTGGCAAAGCAATCCATGTTTGGCACTTCTTTATTAAAATCATTTTTCCAAAACGATTTGTCAGATTTGGACTCTTTGGTGATTTATCAATCTTGCATTGCACTTTGCGAGATTAGATTCAGAACCGTGACATTGAGTCCGAACTGTAGTAGCTAATGAACGAAAACGGATTTCGCGCCGTTCGCACACGGAGCCGGGACGTTTGGGCACGTCTACAGCAGACTTTCTTGATCCTCGAGTTGGTACCTAAAATAAGGATGAACACTCCGGTCAGGGGTGCTGGAATTAACACTCCGACGGGCAAGTTAGTATTCTCTCGGGTTTTTCTTATATCACAAGTTATCACTTTTTTCTTACGTATACCTCTTCTTTGGATGATGCTCCTCCTTTTTATATTGCTCTCCAGGGGCCCACTTTCTATTATGGACACTATGTCCTCACGGCTAGGCCCCCAGTCGTTCCACAAGATCTGTGGCCTATTTGGCCCGGCAGCTAGGTTCTAGTCGACCACAGCCCTACTCTTCACCGTCTTCTTGGCAATCTTGAGGGTAAAGCCCAATATGAGCCGACTTATATACGGCGTATATTAAACTCGACCCCACAAAAACCTATGCCACCAATATCTTTGCATTGTGATAGTGAAGCAACTCTATCACGGGCCTATAGCCATGTCTATAATGGAAAGTCCAGGCATATAGGACTGAGACATAGCTGTGTTAGGCAGTTAAATACAGAAGGTGTGCTTACTATTAGTTACGTAAAGTCAAGTGAAAATTGGATGATCCATTAACAAAGGGACTTGCAAGGGATTGGTGTGGAAAACATCAAAGGAGATAGGTCTTAAGCCCATTTAACATAATCACTCTTGGTAGAAACTCGTCTCAACGCTTGAAGAAACATCAAGTCTTGAGTTCAATGAGCCCAAGTACACCATGTGTTGTGATTGCAAACACTTAGTTTTTATTTCATTTTTATCCCAAGGTTGAAGTGCTTAGTACCTATAATGTGAAAAGAAGAGGATGAGTTAGCAAACTCTTAATAAGCTTGCAACTAGGTTGTTAGGATACTATAAATTATAGGGGTACTCTCAGTAAGCTTACCTATGTGAGTGTAGTTGGTGGTGCCACTTCCTATGAGTTCGAGGGCTTGACTCTATCCACATGTTGGTTTGTTTGAATACATGAGGTAACATGTGTTGTGCGTGAGGCATGTCCGGTTAGTCGTATAAGATCTCTAGTTCAAAAAAAAAGTCTACTATATCATCTTGACTAACTTTGAGATGTCTTCACTAAGTGAATGATTCAAAACGTACAATATCTTCACCTATGCATAAGGCTACCAAGTGAACCAACAGTCTTCATCTTGTATTTTGAAAATGGTAGGGGAATGTTGGGGAATTTTCAAAATGATTTTCAAAATTTATAGTTTAGTTGTTGGGTGTTGTCAAAACCTTCCTTGTTTTTCTTTGGAAAACTTCAAATAAGCTTGGGGACTTTGTCCCGCATTGGAAAGAGAGCAAAACATAGAGCACTTAATAAAATGCTACATCGAATATTCCTTTGAATATGGAATTGTGGGATAGAAGCTAGTGTGCACGCACTCACACCGCAATAATGGCGCTTCGCACCATCCGCACACGTATATGCACATGCACACGCGTGGTGTGGGCAGGGGGATGTGTGGCATTTGATAGCGCACTTTGCACTTAGCATGAATACATCAACGCAAGGCGCCATGAGGGCGCTTTCCTATTTGCATCGAACAAGTTAGAGCGATGACGTGGATCCAAAGTGTCATGGGTGATATGGAATACAGTTAGCTCCACATGGCAATGATGTGGCGTCCGTTGGCGATGAGTCAACTAACCGATCGAACAGTTGCATGTCCGATCTGGAGCTGTTTGATCATAGCTGTTGATTAGAGATGTATGCGATCGTACAAATGAGATAGAACTCAATCGTGATCAAGTATGATCAGTCAATGCATCTATTCGGTGTGAGAATGATCTACACCATAGATCGTCGATCCAACGTCAGATTTGATCGGATGCGATCAAGGGACATGACCATTTGATCAGATGCATCAAGGCCTATAAATTGGCTGTGAAATATAATCTGACGTTGTTAGATTAGCCCAATTACATTATAAAATGGGCGGAGCACCATCGAGACCAACTCAAAGGAACGAAGAGGGTTCGGGACTCTTCAAAAGCTTGGAGATAGATAAAGGGGTTTGGATTTATAACCCTAGAGCATTTATTGCACTCAACCGGCGTGAAGGTACATAAATCACGACCATTAATATGGAATCGGCGCACTATCTCTGTGCACTAATACCAAGCCGCCACGTGTCATAATGAAAGGACACATGCAGGAGGCGTGTGTCAGGATTAAACCGTCACCACGGCCAAACTGGGGCACATCCGAAACGACGCGACGCTTGAAGTACAAAGCAATAGCTCCCCCCAAGGGGAACCTTAGCATGAGCTAGGGGGAAAATGAAAGGACTAAATATAAAATGGGTCGAATCTAAACCTTGGACCGGTCCAATCCATTAGGCTCAAGTCTTTAGGGACATGGTAAAGAAGTGGGCCAATTAGATTAGCCCAATTACATTATCAACAACCCACCCAAGTCCTCAAGCACTCGGGCCTAACCTATAGTGGAAAGGTCAGTCCAGCCATGATGCTGGGCTAGGCCAAGTTGCGGGATCTAATCCTTGGACCGAACCCAAAAGGGGGCCGAGCCCACACAAAGATATCCTACTGGGCCAGCCCATCTCTACAAGCAATCTCATAGAAGGCCAAGCTGAGGAGTGACGATACCAAGCTAAAGGGACCTTTTAGAGAAACGTGGAAGCTGTGAATGCATGCATATGGAGGATACTACCTCAGCTAGTCCCCTCCCCCTAGAATCACGAAAATAGTTGATAGAGGGAATGTGATCTGTTACAAGCATGGTTACAATGAGTATATACACCCCTTGTCAACTACCAGATGGTCCCCCACCTTGAGCAATGCTAAAGAAAACTTGACAGCACTAGAGCTTCATGAAACCATATTGGGCAACAAGCAAGGAGTTCTATATAAACTACATTGACTTTACATGGAAGGTAACTGATCTAAGATGAACCATATTCACCTAAACACAACTCTTTACACTTAGAGAGTACCTCTCATTTTCTCCGATTACTTACTCCCACACCGGAGGGGTTATCCAGCCAACCCCGGCCGCGCAGCTCTAACTGTGCCTATTACTGCAGGGCCTCGATTCCTGGATAGTCCAATCAAGTGCAGAGCTCCGATCCACAATCATCTAGTGCAGTATTCGGTACGCACACGTATATATATGTCTAAGATGCACATTACTCTCTCGCACAATCCGTTAGGCTTGTAGAGAAAAAATTCTCTTATACTGCGTTTGGTTAGAGGATTTAAAAAGATATTTGAAAAGGAAAAGAAAAAATATATGTGAAATTAAATGAAATTTAGGTATATTTTATTCACATTTCGCCTACCTTTTCTGTTTTCCTTCCAAGTCCCTTTCTCAAATTCTCCAACCAAACACAGCATTACTAAGTACATAGCCAACCAAGAAGTTCATTTGTGGCTCATTACCAAAAATTGCAATAATATTTGCTGGTGCAAAAGCAAGGCACAGGTACCTCCCACGTACCTTCGCACGGTACTTTACTTCATATCAAAAGGTTAGCAAAGTGACAAATAGAGAGCCAGTGGTTATTAAATTCTCTCATGCCATATGATTTCCGTGTTAATAATTACACAAATATATACCCATATTATCAATTACCAAATGATTATCAAAGTCAAATTTAATATAAAATAATTTAATGGTAAGACAAGATATAATTCAATGCATATATATATATATCAAGTTATGAACACCGATTGACTACCCATCATCCCCTCAAACTTCTAATCAATCATCTACTCGGTCATCACTCTCTAGATCTCTATTTTTCCTTTCTTCTAGCCGACCCTTACTCTTCCACTCTTTATCTCTTACATGGTGTCATGAAGTTTCCTCTCCCCTTTTATCATATGGATTTTATTTTTATCAAAAATAAAAAAAATTAAATAATAAGGTGAATAAGACTTGAACCTAAAATCGTTGGCTTGATAAATAACAACTTGACCACATAACACTACATTTTTTTTAATTTAAAATCAAATTTTATATTTAATAGCACACTCATAACTAAACACCACATGAGACATAACCAAAAATCTCATAAGTCACAACTAAAATATTATTATAACTAAAGAAGAAATTAATCATACTTATAAAAAATAAAAATAAAAAAACAAACAAAATGGCATAAGTAGGAGTGTATATGACATACTCCTTTCAAATGATGTTATATTAAAATTTCCTTATTTACAAATCTAAGACTACACAAATATAGGAAAATGCTTGTGACACTCAAAATATTTGCACAATTGTACTCACAATAATATGGTATCATATATATCAACTTTTTATTTATTACACATACAATCATTTAGTGTCTCACTCCCTTGCCACATCATTGTAAGTGACTTTTGTTAGGAAAAAAACTGTGCACTAATATAATTTAATTAATAAAATGATTAAGAGATTTATGCTAAATAAAATATGAAAGCAAGTAAATTCACAAAGAGTAAGAAAGAATTGGCCTGTGACATTGAGAGGCGTGCAGTCACTGCCCTAAAGACGCTGTTCCTCCCCATGTGAAGATTCAACTGGAATGCAATGGCTCCAAGATACAACCCAACCACTCACAGCCTTCCTCATCCGAGTTCACGTCCACCAGGAGGATATGAACGGGTCACGGACAATAGTTGCCCAGAAATACATAAAATAGATAAAGTACTTTTATGTTAAAGCTCACTATCGCATATACGTATGTCTTCTTGCGATTGTTATCCACCCTACATCTTTAGAAAACACAAGAATATATATAGGTGAAAATCTCATAACATTTAACCATCACATAATTATAATAATAAAACTTAATAATATCTTTGTAACCAAAATATTTAAAACCATTATTAATGTTCATAACGGTCAAACAAATTAAATAAAAATAATTAATTTTATTTTTATTAAAATTCCAACATTCCCCCACTTTTGATAAAAATAAAATTTTTAATACTACCATAATGTTTATATTATACACCCACAATTTGAAACTTTATACTCAAAACAATATAAATAAATATAAGGGCAACTGCATATTGTGCAATAGGTGTGGAAGCCTTCCGAGCTTGAACCACCCTTAGTGTTGAAATATATCTTGAACTGGACCCTTTGAGCCAAAGTTCAACTCGTCACACACACAGCATTGGTATTGGACATCAATTCCCGAGTTAGTGCTCTTAAAGGCCATGCACTAGATCTTGATTTTCATGGGGTTACTAGAGACTAGCCCAAGTCTCCAAGTTACGGCCTCATGACAACTCCTACTTAGTATAACTCTCCAAAGGTACAGTGACGAAATGCACCTTATAGGGGATTGCCTGTCTTGGATTCATTCAAGGTAAAACCCTTCCTACCCAGTCACTTGTTCAGCACTACTACCTTAGAGATGAACAGAAGATCAACCTTGATATGGTGTCTCCTAAAAAATGAGTGCTGGAATCAAGTCACGCTATATGGATTGTTTTTACCCATTAAACTTCCTTCATGGATCTCCAATCACAAAAGATGGGTTACCTCCCTAGGTGACTTCCTTATAGGCTTACACTTATCCCCCTCGACAAATAATAGATCTAGCCCCCACGCTAGTCTAGAGAAACAAAATTTCTTTTGGCTTCTCAAATCTCATGGAGTATATAATTATTAAGCCTTTTTCATTACAGCATTCCTCTACTTATCTTTATACACCTATAAAATTTTCAAACACACTTCTCCAATAAACATGTTAATATAGCCTCTCAAATATCAATTATACTCATATACAACACACTGACAATATATATAATCGTCATGCCATTCAATTATCAAATCAAAACCTTATTAAGTTTTATGAATTTCTCTTCTAATTCATGACCTATAAATAAAGAATTTATTTTCAAATTACACCGAATTAAATAGATACAACTTCTCACAATTATCAGATATAATTCAGCCACAACAAACATTCAAATTTGTTCTAACCAAAATTAAAAATAAATATAGGTCCTAATTTTTACATAATATATTCTTCAAAACACAGATATTAGTGTGACCTCAAAACACTTCCCATTTCAATTTTTCGTTTCACACAACGAGAATATTATAGTGCTTTTAGATATAGCCACCTCATTTTCCTTTTCATTTTGAGTTTGGATAGAAATTTCGAAAAAAACTTCAATTATATAAGCAAACTAATTTCAAAATATTTCTTTCCTTTAAAATTCTCCACACCATTTCCTCAACAAAATTTTTTTTAAAACCTCAAATTAAAAACTTCAATTATGTAAGAAAACTAATTTTAGAATATTTCTTACCTTTAAAATTCTCCACACCAGAACTAGCTTCTCAACACCGTGAAAGTTACATGTAACATGATAAGACATAATTAAACGAAATTGTTTCATATGAATATTGAACAAAATAATTTTTACCACTACATTCCAACCCAAAATATTTTCCACCAATAAGGCTAAGACAACTAATTCGAGTAATAGGTATATTAAACTACTAACTATTATAAAGAATTAAAACCCATGAATACATATTCACACATTTAAATCATGTAATTTTATGGAATATAAAAGTCCTCAAATATTTGTAACTCATAAATTTAGTTTACCACAGCTAATATAAAAATGATTTCAGAGTGAAACCTACAAACATTGATCAAGCTCCAAATTAACTGTTCAAAATAATTTTTTCCAACACATTGCAATCCTCATTATTTTTAACAAAATAAAATTATTAATTTACATAACAACTTTTTTTCTTTTCGAAACCAACAATCAATTATACTAAATAATGATACAAGATTAACATTATGCTAGTACTTAGAATAAACCAATCTTAAACTAAGAATTTGTAAATAATTTAAAGCGAAGAAGACAATGACTCTACCAGCAATTATATTTATATAACTTGCTCAAATAACATAATTGCATTTATCTCTCGTTTTTCAAACTTTTAAAACTCCCAAAATCATCAATATTCAAGTGATATATATCATAACCAATTAATTGTTTTAATATATATAAATTCTTTGTAACTCTTTACAAAAGCTATGTGGCTAATCAATTGACAATTCAAGTCTCCCATTATATATTAAATGACATTTATGGTGAATTCTGAATTAAATTATGAATTAAATATTATGGCATTTACCCATTGTAATCTAATTTTTATTTTATAAATAGCAAACCTATGGCAAAACACCATCCCATCTTATATTTATAATAATTGATTACGTAATAAAGTAGAGCTAAACAAGTCATAAATATATGTATGGCTATGATATGACCAAAATGATTAAATAATCAAATTAGACTAATCATATTTACAAACATCATTTCTGGCACATAATTTGTTTTATTTAAATCACAATACACTTTTAAGTTTTTAATAGTTACAAAATTTATAACACATTTATTTTGATAAATCTTTATTTTTGTTTAATTGACGTTAAAATCCAAATACTAATAGTCAACAATCACATGTTATCACTTACATATAATAACGGTAAATCAAAGACTAAGCAATAAATTAAATATGCAACTATTTCACGTACTCCTTAGCGACAAATTCGAAATGTTATTTGGTAACAATTATATTCCATTTCAAGTTATTTTAATTTATAAACCTTGACTATTACTATTATTTAACATTAACATCACGATACAATATTCTCAATATTAACCACCAATGATTAAAAGCTACCAATTGCTTATATAATAAAAATTTCAAATATGCTATAATATTATTTATCATAGAACATATGACAGAATTACAAAAGCCCTTAACCATCATAAAAGTATAATTTAAAATAACCTTACATATGAAATTTATATTAATCATTCTCTAAAATGTTTCACAAGTTAAACACAAAACTACTTTTCCCTTGTATATGATTATACAAACTTTCTATTGCCAAGAGATAATTATTAATTTTCTACAAATTATAGGAAGGCTTAGAATTACATATAACAGAAACTCATGAACCAAATAAATTAAAAGAAATTACTTAACAAACCAATTTCAAGCTACATATCTAGTAATAAATAATTTACAACAATAAAAGTAGAGATATATAGTTGTGAGATTCTACAGACAAAGATACCAACTAATTTCACCTATGAAGAGTAAGGGAAGACCTTAAATTCAACATGTACCAAACATTTGTTTTCCTTGAAATTTGAAATAGATATTGTACGGGGAAGAAATAATTGTACGGGGAAGAAATAATTCTCCTCGTATAGTCCTGTTGACCAAGTCCACGCTCCTCCGTACGACGTCGCTTTGTCACCTGAAAACACAAACGTGAGCTAGCCGGCGGGTGTGTGCCGGAAACCTCTCCGATGCCTAAGTCAGAAAACTTGACAAATAGACAAAGCTCTAAGTTCTCAGAAAGATTGTGTTCAATTACCTCCTCCAAGGTGATGCTTGTGAGCTTTTATAAGTTTCCCGTGGCACAATCCTAGTAGGACTTGTACTTCTCCATGCAGAGTCCTCCTAGGATTCATTATCCTAAGGATAATGCTTATCCTTTTACACCCTCCCCCACTGCTTAAACCAAGTGGGATGGTTTTCTTTATGGCCGAACTTCCATTTGACCGAAGTAAAATTGGCTATACCGAGCCACAGAGGGCCGAACTATCCTTAGCTCGGTCTTCTCCTCCAACTTTTTACTTCGGCTGCCCTGTTCAACCTTGATGTGCTTAGTTCAAACTTCCAAGTAACAAGTTCTGACCGACCTAACCATTGTAAGTCACGACCGGACTAATTCCGACACCGGCCTTCCCAGAACGTACTGCGACCGGACTAACTGAGACCGGCCCAACTGTGAGTTGCTTCCAGACCGGAGTAGTTTTACTCTTCCTTGGACCGAAGTAACTATCTCTTCTTGAGCCGGAGTAATCTCACCTCCTCGGGCCGAAGTAACTTTGTCTCCCCAAGGCCGGAGTAACCTTGCCCCTAGGCCGAAGTAGCCATTACGGCCTTTTTACTTAGTCCTTCGCGTTTTGGGCCTCAAAGCCCAACTCGCAGCTCGGCCCAATTTTTCCCAAAAATTACCCTCTCAAATGAAAGAGTACCTGCCAAAAATGAGCGAAAACCGTTGCAAAACGAATGTTCCGGAGTCAAAACACGCAGTTCGGGGTCCCGGAAATGGGCCGTTAAGCACCGAAAATGGTATTCGACCTCGAAGTGGGTTTCTCAGCCCCAGTGTCCCTCAAAATGGATGAAAATAAGATGTATGCCAAAAATCCAAGCAAAAGGAGATGGGTAAGCGTCCCCGAACCGAGGCACACGGCCTGACGGCTCCGAAAACGCGGAACCGGACTCCGAAATGGGCAAAATGGCCTACGGCCACCAAATATAGCCTACGGACATTGAGAGATGGTCTACGAGACCTCTCCCTCCCTTCAGGAAAAGAAACAAAGAAAACCGAGTCTGGTTCGCAAACCGAGACAAGGCACAGGAAAGGGTTCGGAAGTCTGGAGGCGGGCTTACGGCCGCGACTCTGAAACTTCTGAACGAGCACATTATGCAACATCACCAAGCGCTCAATCGGTGACGTCTGAGTCTTAAGGTCGGTCAAAAATGGGGTGTCTACACATGCTCAAACACACTCAAGCATAGGCTTTCTTAAAGGCCAAAACATGCCCTTTTCAAGGACAACAAGGAGAGGGGGTGGCCTCTCCTTCTTGGGACTTCAAAGCATCATCTTCACCACTGAAATCCCTCAAGATTTTAGTGGTGAAGAGACCTCAACCCAAAATCCCGGAGCTAACACAAAATGGCTCAAAATGAGGCCTTTCAAGGCTAAGGGTGGTCAACAACCCTCAAAACAACAAACACCTCTTAATAAACAATAAAGAGGCCTAAAAACAGAACTTTTTTATGTTATACAACAAGCACAAAAAACAGCTCTAAGATAGGTATAAATCAAAGCAAAAATGGGAGAAAAAGGACTAGTTTTTACCCTTGTAGTCCTCTTCAACAATGGTGCTCCAATGGCCTTCTTGAGCTTGAATCCAACACCAAAATCTCAAAACACACTCTTTGGAACCTCAGCTCCAAGAGGAAGGTGAAAACACTAGGTGTTTGTGTGCAATAGTGAGACACAAAACACCTAGTGTGCAAATAAGAGGGAAAGAGAGATAGAGAGTGTATATCTAACCCTAACCCTAGAAAAACCAGAGCTTGGTCTGTATTTTTCTCCCTCAAAAATGTCTAAAAGCCCTCTTCTTGCCTTAGAGAGAGACCCTCTCTATATGCCTCTTGTAAAGCTTACAAGACAAGCTTTGCAAGAGGAGATCCCTCCATACACGTGTATGGAGGGAGCAAAAGCAATACAGCTGTCTAAAAATATCTGCAAAAGCAGATGAACAGCAATCGGCCGGCCAAAAATGCCATCTTGGCCAAAAAGAGTGCCGACCGGCACAAAAAAAGTG